>CACVBM020001843.1:0-18905 GCA_902728155.2 Microthlaspi erraticum | reverse complement strand
TTTCGGACTCCTTACCTCTTCCGGTTCCCAAATTAGGTCCATTTGATGTTCCTCCCTTGGATTGAGACCGTTTCACTCATGTTTGTCCTCATAGTCATGTGTAGAACCTATTAATCCATGTTTGGGTAAGTATGGGTCCATCTAGTTCATCTTATACACTACAAGTGAGTTTCCACAATGTGGAGTCACAGAGGTACATTTCGGACTCCTTACCTCTTCCGGTTCCCAAATTAGGTCCATTTGATGTTCCTCCCTTGGATTGAGACCGTTTCACTCATGTTTGTCCTCATAGTCATGTGTAGAACCTATTAATCCATGTTTGGGTAAGTATGGGTCCATCTAGTTCATCTTATACACTACAAGTGAGTTTCCACAATGTGGAGTCACAGAGGTACATTTCGGACTCCTTACCTCTTCCGGTTCCCAAATTAGGTCCATTTGATGTTCCTCCCTTGGATTGAGACCGTTTCACTCATGTTTGTCCTCATAGTCATGTGTAGAACCTATTAATCCATGTTTGGGTAAGTATGGGTCCATCTAGTTCATCTTATACACTACAAGTGAGTTTCCACAATGTGGAGTCACAGAGGTACATTTCGGACTCCTTACCTCTTCCGGTTCCCAAATTAGGTCCATTTGATGTTCCTCCCTTGGATTGAGACCGTTTCACTCATGTTTGTCCTCATAGTCATGTGTAGAACCTATTAATCCATGTTTGGGTAAGTATGGGTCCATCTAGTTCATCTTATACACTACAAGTGAGTTTCCACAATGTGGAGTCACAGAGGTACATTTCGGACTCCTTACCTCTTCCGGTTCCCAAATTAGGTCCATTTGATGTTCCTCCCTTGGATTGAGACCGTTTCACTCATGTTTGTCCTCATAGTCATGTGTAGAACCTATTAATCCATGTTTGGGTAAGTATGGGTCCATCTAGTTCATCTTATACACTACAAGTGAGTTTCCACAATGTGGAGTCACAGAGGTACATTTCGGACTCCTTACCTCTTCCGGTTCCCAAATTAGGTCCATTTGATGTTCCTCCCTTGGATTGAGACCGTTTCACTCATGTTTGTCCTCATAGTCATGTGTAGAACCTATTAATCCATGTTTGGGTTAAGTATGGGTCCATCTAGTTCATCTTATACACTACAAGTGAGTTTCCACAATGTGGAGTCACAGAGGTACATTTCGGACTCCTTACCTCTTCCGGTTCCCAAATTAGGTCCATTTGATGTTCCTCCCTTGGATTGAGACCGTTTCACTCATGTTTGTCCTCATAGTCATGTGTAGAACCTATTAATCCATGTTTGGGTAAGTATGGGTCCATCTAGTTCATCTTATACACTACAAGTGAGTTTCCACAATGTGGAGTCACAGAGGTACATTTCGGACTCCTTACCTCTTCCGGTTCCCAAATTAGGTCCATTTGATGTTCCTCCCTTGGATTGAGACCGTTTCACTCATGTTTGTCCTCATAGTCATGTGTAGAACCTATTAATCCATGTTTGGGATAAGTATGGGTCCATCTAGTTCATCTTATACACTACAAGTGAGTTTCCACAATGTGGAGTCACAGAGGTACATTTCGGACTCCTTACCTCTTCCGGTTCCCAAATTAGGTCCATTTGATGTTCCTCCCTTGGATTGAGACCGTTTCACTCATGTTTGTCCTCATAGTCATGTGTAGAACCTATTAATCCATGTTTGGATAAGTATGGGTCCATCTAGTTCATCTTATACACTACAAGTGAGTTTCCACAATGTGGAGTCACAGAGGTACATTTCGGACTCCTTACCTCTTCCGGTTCCCAAATTAGGTCCATTTGATGTTCCTCCCTTGGATTGAGACCGTTTCACTCATGTTTGTCCTCATAGTCATGTGTAGAACCTATTAATCCATGTTTGGGTAAGTATGGGTCCATCTAGTTCATCTTATACACTACAAGTGAGTTTCCACAATGTGGAGTCACAGAGGTACATTTCGGACTCCTTACCTCTTCCGGTTCCCAAATTAGGTCCATTTGATGTTCCTCCCTTGGATTGAGACCGTTTCACTCATGTTTGTCCTCATAGTCATGTGTAGAACCTATTAATCCATGTTTGGATAAGTATGGGTCCATCTAGTTCATCTTATACACTACAAGTGAGTTTCCACAATGTGGAGTCACAGAGGTACATTTCGGACTCCTTACCTCTTCCGGTTCCCAAATTAGGTCCATTTGATGTTCCTCCCTTGGATTGAGACCGTTTCACTCATGTTTGTCCTCATAGTCATGTGTAGAACCTATTAATCCATGTTTGGTAAGTATGGGTCCATCTAGTTCATCTTATACACTACAAGTGAGTTTCCACAATGTGGAGTCACAGAGGTACATTTCGGACTCCTTACCTCTTCCGGTTCCCAAATTAGGTCCATTTGATGTTCCTCCCTTGGATTGAGACCGTTTCACTCATGTTTGTCCTCATAGTCATGTGTAGAACCTATTAATCCATGTTTGGGATAAGTATGGGTCCATCTAGTTCATCTTATACACTACAAGTGAGTTTCCACAATGTGGAGTCACAGAGGTACATTTCGGACTCCTTACCTCTTCCGGTTCCCAAATTAGGTCCATTTGATGTTCCTCCCTTGGATTGAGACCGTTTCACTCATGTTTGTCCTCATAGTCATGTGTAGAACCTATTAATCCATGTTTGGTAAGTATGGGTCCATCTAGTTCATCTTATACACTACAAGTGAGTTTCCACAATGTGGAGTCACAGAGGTACATTTCGGACTCCTTACCTCTTCCGGTTCCCAAATTAGGTCCATTTGATGTTCCTCCCTTGGATTGAGACCGTTTCACTCATGTTTGTCCTCATAGTCATGTGTAGAACCTATTAATCCATGTTTGGATAAGTATGGGTCCATCTAGTTCATCTTATACACTACAAGTGAGTTTCCACAATGTGGAGTCACAGAGGTACATTTCGGACTCCTTACCTCTTCCGGTTCCCAAATTAGGTCCATTTGATGTTCCTCCCTTGGATTGAGACCGTTTCACTCATGTTTGTCCTCATAGTCATGTGTAGAACCTATTAATCCATGTTTGGATAAGTATGGGTCCATCTAGTTCATCTTATACACTACAAGTGAGTTTCCACAATGTGGAGTCACAGAGGTACATTTCGGACTCCTTACCTCTTCCGGTTCCCAAATTAGGTCCATTTGATGTTCCTCCCTTGGATTGAGACCGTTTCACTCATGTTTGTCCTCATAGTCATGTGTAGAACCTATTAATCCATGTTTGGGTAAGTATGGGTCCATCTAGTTCATCTTATACACTACAAGTGAGTTTCCACAATGTGGAGTCACAGAGGTACATTTCGGACTCCTTACCTCTTCCGGTTCCCAAATTAGGTCCATTTGATGTTCCTCCCTTGGATTGAGACCGTTTCACTCATGTTTGTCCTCATAGTCATGTGTAGAACCTATTAATCCATGTTTGGATAAGTATGGGTCCATCTAGTTCATCTTATACACTACAAGTGAGTTTCCACAATGTGGAGTCACAGAGGTACATTTCGGACTCCTTACCTCTTCCGGTTCCCAAATTAGGTCCATTTGATGTTCCTCCCTTGGATTGAGACCGTTTCACTCATGTTTGTCCTCATAGTCATGTGTAGAACCTATTAATCCATGTTTGGATAAGTATGGGTCCATCTAGTTCATCTTATACACTACAAGTGAGTTTCCACAATGTGGAGTCACAGAGGTACATTTCGGACTCCTTACCTCTTCCGGTTCCCAAATTAGGTCCATTTGATGTTCCTCCCTTGGATTGAGACCGTTTCACTCATGTTTGTCCTCATAGTCATGTGTAGAACCTATTAATCCATGTTTGGTAAGTATGGGTCCATCTAGTTCATCTTATACACTACAAGTGAGTTTCCACAATGTGGAGTCACAGAGGTACATTTCGGACTCCTTACCTCTTCCGGTTCCCAAATTAGGTCCATTTGATGTTCCTCCCTTGGATTGAGACCGTTTCACTCATGTTTGTCCTCATAGTCATGTGTAGAACCTATTAATCCATGTTTGGATAAGTATGGGTCCATCTAGTTCATCTTATACACTACAAGTGAGTTTCCACAATGTGGAGTCACAGAGGTACATTTCGGACTCCTTACCTCTTCCGGTTCCCAAATTAGGTCCATTTGATGTTCCTCCCTTGGATTGAGACCGTTTCACTCATGTTTGTCCTCATAGTCATGTGTAGAACCTATTAATCCATGTTTGGTAAGTATGGGTCCATCTAGTTCATCTTATACACTACAAGTGAGTTTCCACAATGTGGAGTCACAGAGGTACATTTCGGACTCCTTACCTCTTCCGGTTCCCAAATTAGGTCCATTTGATGTTCCTCCCTTGGATTGAGACCGTTTCACTCATGTTTGTCCTCATAGTCATGTGTAGAACCTATTAATCCATGTTTGGATAAGTATGGGTCCATCTAGTTCATCTTATACACTACAAGTGAGTTTCCACAATGTGGAGTCACAGAGGTACATTTCGGACTCCTTACCTCTTCCGGTTCCCAAATTAGGTCCATTTGATGTTCCTCCCTTGGATTGAGACCGTTTCACTCATGTTTGTCCTCATAGTCATGTGTAGAACCTATTAATCCATGTTTGGATAAGTATGGGTCCATCTAGTTCATCTTATACACTACAAGTGAGTTTCCACAATGTGGAGTCACAGAGGTACATTTCGGACTCCTTACCTCTTCCGGTTCCCAAATTAGGTCCATTTGATGTTCCTCCCTTGGATTGAGACCGTTTCACTCATGTTTGTCCTCATAGTCATGTGTAGAACCTATTAATCCATGTTTGGATAAGTATGGGTCCATCTAGTTCATCTTATACACTACAAGTGAGTTTCCACAATGTGGAGTCACAGAGGTACATTTCGGACTCCTTACCTCTTCCGGTTCCCAAATTAGGTCCATTTGATGTTCCTCCCTTGGATTGAGACCGTTTCACTCATGTTTGTCCTCATAGTCATGTGTAGAACCTATTAATCCATGTTTGGATAAGTATGGGTCCATCTAGTTCATCTTATACACTACAAGTGAGTTTCCACAATGTGGAGTCACAGAGGTACATTTCGGACTCCTTACCTCTTCCGGTTCCCAAATTAGGTCCATTTGATGTTCCTCCCTTGGATTGAGACCGTTTCACTCATGTTTGTCCTCATAGTCATGTGTAGAACCTATTAATCCATGTTTGGATAAGTATGGGTCCATCTAGTTCATCTTATACACTACAAGTGAGTTTCCACAATGTGGAGTCACAGAGGTACATTTCGGACTCCTTACCTCTTCCGGTTCCCAAATTAGGTCCATTTGATGTTCCTCCCTTGGATTGAGACCGTTTCACTCATGTTTGTCCTCATAGTCATGTGTAGAACCTATTAATCCATGTTTGGATAAGTATGGGTCCATCTAGTTCATCTTATACACTACAAGTGAGTTTCCACAATGTGGAGTCACAGAGGTACATTTCGGACTCCTTACCTCTTCCGGTTCCCAAATTAGGTCCATTTGATGTTCCTCCCTTGGATTGAGACCGTTTCACTCATGTTTGTCCTCATAGTCATGTGTAGAACCTATTAATCCATGTTTGGTAAGTATGGGTCCATCTAGTTCATCTTATACACTACAAGTGAGTTTCCACAATGTGGAGTCACAGAGGTACATTTCGGACTCCTTACCTCTTCCGGTTCCCAAATTAGGTCCATTTGATGTTCCTCCCTTGGATTGAGACCGTTTCACTCATGTTTGTCCTCATAGTCATGTGTAGAACCTATTAATCCATGTTTGGGTAAGTATGGGTCCATCTAGTTCATCTTATACACTACAAGTGAGTTTCCACAATGTGGAGTCACAGAGGTACATTTCGGACTCCTTACCTCTTCCGGTTCCCAAATTAGGTCCATTTGATGTTCCTCCCTTGGATTGAGACCGTTTCACTCATGTTTGTCCTCATAGTCATGTGTAGAACCTATTAATCCATGTTTGGGTAAGTATGGGTCCATCTAGTTCATCTTATACACTACAAGTGAGTTTCCACAATGTGGAGTCACAGAGGTACATTTCGGACTCCTTACCTCTTCCGGTTCCCAAATTAGGTCCATTTGATGTTCCTCCCTTGGATTGAGACCGTTTCACTCATGTTTGTCCTCATAGTCATGTGTAGAACCTATTAATCCATGTTTGGTAAGTATGGGTCCATCTAGTTCATCTTATACACTACAAGTGAGTTTCCACAATGTGGAGTCACAGAGGTACATTTCGGACTCCTTACCTCTTCCGGTTCCCAAATTAGGTCCATTTGATGTTCCTCCCTTGGATTGAGACCGTTTCACTCATGTTTGTCCTCATAGTCATGTGTAGAACCTATTAATCCATGTTTGGTAAGTATGGGTCCATCTAGTTCATCTTATACACTACAAGTGAGTTTCCACAATGTGGAGTCACAGAGGTACATTTCGGACTCCTTACCTCTTCCGGTTCCCAAATTAGGTCCATTTGATGTTCCTCCCTTGGATTGAGACCGTTTCACTCATGTTTGTCCTCATAGTCATGTGTAGAACCTATTAATCCATGTTTGGATAAGTATGGGTCCATCTAGTTCATCTTATACACTACAAGTGAGTTTCCACAATGTGGAGTCACAGAGGTACATTTCGGACTCCTTACCTCTTCCGGTTCCCAAATTAGGTCCATTTGATGTTCCTCCCTTGGATTGAGACCGTTTCACTCATGTTTGTCCTCATAGTCATGTGTAGAACCTATTAATCCATGTTTGGATAAGTATGGGTCCATCTAGTTCATCTTATACACTACAAGTGAGTTTCCACAATGTGGAGTCACAGAGGTACATTTCGGACTCCTTACCTCTTCCGGTTCCCAAATTAGGTCCATTTGATGTTCCTCCCTTGGATTGAGACCGTTTCACTCATGTTTGTCCTCATAGTCATGTGTAGAACCTATTAATCCATGTTTGGATAAGTATGGGTCCATCTAGTTCATCTTATACACTACAAGTGAGTTTCCACAATGTGGAGTCACAGAGGTACATTTCGGACTCCTTACCTCTTCCGGTTCCCAAATTAGGTCCATTTGATGTTCCTCCCTTGGATTGAGACCGTTTCACTCATGTTTGTCCTCATAGTCATGTGTAGAACCTATTAATCCATGTTTGGTAAGTATGGGTCCATCTAGTTCATCTTATACACTACAAGTGAGTTTCCACAATGTGGAGTCACAGAGGTACATTTCGGACTCCTTACCTCTTCCGGTTCCCAAATTAGGTCCATTTGATGTTCCTCCCTTGGATTGAGACCGTTTCACTCATGTTTGTCCTCATAGTCATGTGTAGAACCTATTAATCCATGTTTGGGTAAGTATGGGTCCATCTAGTTCATCTTATACACTACAAGTGAGTTTCCACAATGTGGAGTCACAGAGGTACATTTCGGACTCCTTACCTCTTCCGGTTCCCAAATTAGGTCCATTTGATGTTCCTCCCTTGGATTGAGACCGTTTCACTCATGTTTGTCCTCATAGTCATGTGTAGAACCTATTAATCCATGTTTGGGTAAGTATGGGTCCATCTAGTTCATCTTATACACTACAAGTGAGTTTCCACAATGTGGAGTCACAGAGGTACATTTCGGACTCCTTACCTCTTCCGGTTCCCAAATTAGGTCCATTTGATGTTCCTCCCTTGGATTGAGACCGTTTCACTCATGTTTGTCCTCATAGTCATGTGTAGAACCTATTAATCCATGTTTGGATAAGTATGGGTCCATCTAGTTCATCTTATACACTACAAGTGAGTTTCCACAATGTGGAGTCACAGAGGTACATTTCGGACTCCTTACCTCTTCCGGTTCCCAAATTAGGTCCATTTGATGTTCCTCCCTTGGATTGAGACCGTTTCACTCATGTTTGTCCTCATAGTCATGTGTAGAACCTATTAATCCATGTTTGGATAAGTATGGGTCCATCTAGTTCATCTTATACACTACAAGTGAGTTTCCACAATGTGGAGTCACAGAGGTACATTTCGGACTCCTTACCTCTTCCGGTTCCCAAATTAGGTCCATTTGATGTTCCTCCCTTGGATTGAGACCGTTTCACTCATGTTTGTCCTCATAGTCATGTGTAGAACCTATTAATCCATGTTTGGTAAGTATGGGTCCATCTAGTTCATCTTATACACTACAAGTGAGTTTCCACAATGTGGAGTCACAGAGGTACATTTCGGACTCCTTACCTCTTCCGGTTCCCAAATTAGGTCCATTTGATGTTCCTCCCTTGGATTGAGACCGTTTCACTCATGTTTGTCCTCATAGTCATGTGTAGAACCTATTAATCCATGTTTGGTAAGTATGGGTCCATCTAGTTCATCTTATACACTACAAGTGAGTTTCCACAATGTGGAGTCACAGAGGTACATTTCGGACTCCTTACCTCTTCCGGTTCCCAAATTAGGTCCATTTGATGTTCCTCCCTTGGATTGAGACCGTTTCACTCATGTTTGTCCTCATAGTCATGTGTAGAACCTATTAATCCATGTTTGGATAAGTATGGGTCCATCTAGTTCATCTTATACACTACAAGTGAGTTTCCACAATGTGGAGTCACAGAGGTACATTTCGGACTCCTTACCTCTTCCGGTTCCCAAATTAGGTCCATTTGATGTTCCTCCCTTGGATTGAGACCGTTTCACTCATGTTTGTCCTCATAGTCATGTGTAGAACCTATTAATCCATGTTTGGATAAGTATGGGTCCATCTAGTTCATCTTATACACTACAAGTGAGTTTCCACAATGTGGAGTCACAGAGGTACATTTCGGACTCCTTACCTCTTCCGGTTCCCAAATTAGGTCCATTTGATGTTCCTCCCTTGGATTGAGACCGTTTCACTCATGTTTGTCCTCATAGTCATGTGTAGAACCTATTAATCCATGTTTGGATAAGTATGGGTCCATCTAGTTCATCTTATACACTACAAGTGAGTTTCCACAATGTGGAGTCACAGAGGTACATTTCGGACTCCTTACCTCTTCCGGTTCCCAAATTAGGTCCATTTGATGTTCCTCCCTTGGATTGAGACCGTTTCACTCATGTTTGTCCTCATAGTCATGTGTAGAACCTATTAATCCATGTTTGGATAAGTATGGGTCCATCTAGTTCATCTTATACACTACAAGTGAGTTTCCACAATGTGGAGTCACAGAGGTACATTTCGGACTCCTTACCTCTTCCGGTTCCCAAATTAGGTCCATTTGATGTTCCTCCCTTGGATTGAGACCGTTTCACTCATGTTTGTCCTCATAGTCATGTGTAGAACCTATTAATCCATGTTTGGATAAGTATGGGTCCATCTAGTTCATCTTATACACTACAAGTGAGTTTCCACAATGTGGAGTCACAGAGGTACATTTCGGACTCCTTACCTCTTCCGGTTCCCAAATTAGGTCCATTTGATGTTCCTCCCTTGGATTGAGACCGTTTCACTCATGTTTGTCCTCATAGTCATGTGTAGAACCTATTAATCCATGTTTGGATAAGTATGGGTCCATCTAGTTCATCTTATACACTACAAGTGAGTTTCCACAATGTGGAGTCACAGAGGTACATTTCGGACTCCTTACCTCTTCCGGTTCCCAAATTAGGTCCATTTGATGTTCCTCCCTTGGATTGAGACCGTTTCACTCATGTTTGTCCTCATAGTCATGTGTAGAACCTATTAATCCATGTTTGGATAAGTATGGGTCCATCTAGTTCATCTTATACACTACAAGTGAGTTTCCACAATGTGGAGTCACAGAGGTACATTTCGGACTCCTTACCTCTTCCGGTTCCCAAATTAGGTCCATTTGATGTTCCTCCCTTGGATTGAGACCGTTTCACTCATGTTTGTCCTCATAGTCATGTGTAGAACCTATTAATCCATGTTTGGATAAGTATGGGTCCATCTAGTTCATCTTATACACTACAAGTGAGTTTCCACAATGTGGAGTCACAGAGGTACATTTCGGACTCCTTACCTCTTCCGGTTCCCAAATTAGGTCCATTTGATGTTCCTCCCTTGGATTGAGACCGTTTCACTCATGTTTGTCCTCATAGTCATGTGTAGAACCTATTAATCCATGTTTGGATAAGTATGGGTCCATCTAGTTCATCTTATACACTACAAGTGAGTTTCCACAATGTGGAGTCACAGAGGTACATTTCGGACTCCTTACCTCTTCCGGTTCCCAAATTAGGTCCATTTGATGTTCCTCCCTTGGATTGAGACCGTTTCACTCATGTTTGTCCTCATAGTCATGTGTAGAACCTATTAATCCATGTTTGGATAAGTATGGGTCCATCTAGTTCATCTTATACACTACAAGTGAGTTTCCACAATGTGGAGTCACAGAGGTACATTTCGGACTCCTTACCTCTTCCGGTTCCCAAATTAGGTCCATTTGATGTTCCTCCCTTGGATTGAGACCGTTTCACTCATGTTTGTCCTCATAGTCATGTGTAGAACCTATTAATCCATGTTTGGATAAGTATGGGTCCATCTAGTTCATCTTATACACTACAAGTGAGTTTCCACAATGTGGAGTCACAGAGGTACATTTCGGACTCCTTACCTCTTCCGGTTCCCAAATTAGGTCCATTTGATGTTCCTCCCTTGGATTGAGACCGTTTCACTCATGTTTGTCCTCATAGTCATGTGTAGAACCTATTAATCCATGTTTGGATAAGTATGGGTCCATCTAGTTCATCTTATACACTACAAGTGAGTTTCCACAATGTGGAGTCACAGAGGTACATTTCGGACTCCTTACCTCTTCCGGTTCCCAAATTAGGTCCATTTGATGTTCCTCCCTTGGATTGAGACCGTTTCACTCATGTTTGTCCTCATAGTCATGTGTAGAACCTATTAATCCATGTTTGGATAAGTATGGGTCCATCTAGTTCATCTTATACACTACAAGTGAGTTTCCACAATGTGGAGTCACAGAGGTACATTTCGGACTCCTTACCTCTTCCGGTTCCCAAATTAGGTCCATTTGATGTTCCTCCCTTGGATTGAGACCGTTTCACTCATGTTTGTCCTCATAGTCATGTGTAGAACCTATTAATCCATGTTTGGATAAGTATGGGTCCATCTAGTTCATCTTATACACTACAAGTGAGTTTCCACAATGTGGAGTCACAGAGGTACATTTCGGACTCCTTACCTCTTCCGGTTCCCAAATTAGGTCCATTTGATGTTCCTCCCTTGGATTGAGACCGTTTCACTCATGTTTGTCCTCATAGTCATGTGTAGAACCTATTAATCCATGTTTGGATAAGTATGGGTCCATCTAGTTCATCTTATACACTACAAGTGAGTTTCCACAATGTGGAGTCACAGAGGTACATTTCGGACTCCTTACCTCTTCCGGTTCCCAAATTAGGTCCATTTGATGTTCCTCCCTTGGATTGAGACCGTTTCACTCATGTTTGTCCTCATAGTCATGTGTAGAACCTATTAATCCATGTTTGGATAAGTATGGGTCCATCTAGTTCATCTTATACACTACAAGTGAGTTTCCACAATGTGGAGTCACAGAGGTACATTTCGGACTCCTTACCTCTTCCGGTTCCCAAATTAGGTCCATTTGATGTTCCTCCCTTGGATTGAGACCGTTTCACTCATGTTTGTCCTCATAGTCATGTGTAGAACCTATTAATCCATGTTTGGATAAGTATGGGTCCATCTAGTTCATCTTATACACTACAAGTGAGTTTCCACAATGTGGAGTCACAGAGGTACATTTCGGACTCCTTACCTCTTCCGGTTCCCAAATTAGGTCCATTTGATGTTCCTCCCTTGGATTGAGACCGTTTCACTCATGTTTGTCCTCATAGTCATGTGTAGAACCTATTAATCCATGTTTGGATAAGTATGGGTCCATCTAGTTCATCTTATACACTACAAGTGAGTTTCCACAATGTGGAGTCACAGAGGTACATTTCGGACTCCTTACCTCTTCCGGTTCCCAAATTAGGTCCATTTGATGTTCCTCCCTTGGATTGAGACCGTTTCACTCATGTTTGTCCTCATAGTCATGTGTAGAACCTATTAATCCATGTTTGGATAAGTATGGGTCCATCTAGTTCATCTTATACACTACAAGTGAGTTTCCACAATGTGGAGTCACAGAGGTACATTTCGGACTCCTTACCTCTTCCGGTTCCCAAATTAGGTCCATTTGATGTTCCTCCCTTGGATTGAGACCGTTTCACTCATGTTTGTCCTCATAGTCATGTGTAGAACCTATTAATCCATGTTTGGTAAGTATGGGTCCATCTAGTTCATCTTATACACTACAAGTGAGTTTCCACAATGTGGAGTCACAGAGGTACATTTCGGACTCCTTACCTCTTCCGGTTCCCAAATTAGGTCCATTTGATGTTCCTCCCTTGGATTGAGACCGTTTCACTCATGTTTGTCCTCATAGTCATGTGTAGAACCTATTAATCCATGTTTGGATAAGTATGGGTCCATCTAGTTCATCTTATACACTACAAGTGAGTTTCCACAATGTGGAGTCACAGAGGTACATTTCGGACTCCTTACCTCTTCCGGTTCCCAAATTAGGTCCATTTGATGTTCCTCCCTTGGATTGAGACCGTTTCACTCATGTTTGTCCTCATAGTCATGTGTAGAACCTATTAATCCATGTTTGGATAAGTATGGGTCCATCTAGTTCATCTTATACACTACAAGTGAGTTTCCACAATGTGGAGTCACAGAGGTACATTTCGGACTCCTTACCTCTTCCGGTTCCCAAATTAGGTCCATTTGATGTTCCTCCCTTGGATTGAGACCGTTTCACTCATGTTTGTCCTCATAGTCATGTGTAGAACCTATTAATCCATGTTTGGATAAGTATGGGTCCATCTAGTTCATCTTATACACTACAAGTGAGTTTCCACAATGTGGAGTCACAGAGGTACATTTCGGACTCCTTACCTCTTCCGGTTCCCAAATTAGGTCCATTTGATGTTCCTCCCTTGGATTGAGACCGTTTCACTCATGTTTGTCCTCATAGTCATGTGTAGAACCTATTAATCCATGTTTGGATAAGTATGGGTCCATCTAGTTCATCTTATACACTACAAGTGAGTTTCCACAATGTGGAGTCACAGAGGTACATTTCGGACTCCTTACCTCTTCCGGTTCCCAAATTAGGTCCATTTGATGTTCCTCCCTTGGATTGAGACCGTTTCACTCATGTTTGTCCTCATAGTCATGTGTAGAACCTATTAATCCATGTTTGGATAAGTATGGGTCCATCTAGTTCATCTTATACACTACAAGTGAGTTTCCACAATGTGGAGTCACAGAGGTACATTTCGGACTCCTTACCTCTTCCGGTTCCCAAATTAGGTCCATTTGATGTTCCTCCCTTGGATTGAGACCGTTTCACTCATGTTTGTCCTCATAGTCATGTGTAGAACCTATTAATCCATGTTTGGATAAGTATGGGTCCATCTAGTTCATCTTATACACTACAAGTGAGTTTCCACAATGTGGAGTCACAGAGGTACATTTCGGACTCCTTACCTCTTCCGGTTCCCAAATTAGGTCCATTTGATGTTCCTCCCTTGGATTGAGACCGTTTCACTCATGTTTGTCCTCATAGTCATGTGTAGAACCTATTAATCCATGTTTGGATAAGTATGGGTCCATCTAGTTCATCTTATACACTACAAGTGAGTTTCCACAATGTGGAGTCACAGAGGTACATTTCGGACTCCTTACCTCTTCCGGTTCCCAAATTAGGTCCATTTGATGTTCCTCCCTTGGATTGAGACCGTTTCACTCATGTTTGTCCTCATAGTCATGTGTAGAACCTATTAATCCATGTTTGGTAAGTATGGGTCCATCTAGTTCATCTTATACACTACAAGTGAGTTTCCACAATGTGGAGTCACAGAGGTACATTTCGGACTCCTTACCTCTTCCGGTTCCCAAATTAGGTCCATTTGATGTTCCTCCCTTGGATTGAGACCGTTTCACTCATGTTTGTCCTCATAGTCATGTGTAGAACCTATTAATCCATGTTTGGATAAGTATGGGTCCATCTAGTTCATCTTATACACTACAAGTGAGTTTCCACAATGTGGAGTCACAGAGGTACATTTCGGACTCCTTACCTCTTCCGGTTCCCAAATTAGGTCCATTTGATGTTCCTCCCTTGGATTGAGACCGTTTCACTCATGTTTGTCCTCATAGTCATGTGTAGAACCTATTAATCCATGTTTGGATAAGTATGGGTCCATCTAGTTCATCTTATACACTACAAGTGAGTTTCCACAATGTGGAGTCACAGAGGTACATTTCGGACTCCTTACCTCTTCCGGTTCCCAAATTAGGTCCATTTGATGTTCCTCCCTTGGATTGAGACCGTTTCACTCATGTTTGTCCTCATAGTCATGTGTAGAACCTATTAATCCATGTTTGGTAAGTATGGGTCCATCTAGTTCATCTTATACACTACAAGTGAGTTTCCACAATGTGGAGTCACAGAGGTACATTTCGGACTCCTTACCTCTTCCGGTTCCCAAATTAGGTCCATTTGATGTTCCTCCCTTGGATTGAGACCGTTTCACTCATGTTTGTCCTCATAGTCATGTGTAGAACCTATTAATCCATGTTTGGATAAGTATGGGTCCATCTAGTTCATCTTATACACTACAAGTGAGTTTCCACAATGTGGAGTCACAGAGGTACATTTCGGACTCCTTACCTCTTCCGGTTCCCAAATTAGGTCCATTTGATGTTCCTCCCTTGGATTGAGACCGTTTCACTCATGTTTGTCCTCATAGTCATGTGTAGAACCTATTAATCCATGTTTGGATAAGTATGGGTCCATCTAGTTCATCTTATACACTACAAGTGAGTTTCCACAATGTGGAGTCACAGAGGTACATTTCGGACTCCTTACCTCTTCCGGTTCCCAAATTAGGTCCATTTGATGTTCCTCCCTTGGATTGAGACCGTTTCACTCATGTTTGTCCTCATAGTCATGTGTAGAACCTATTAATCCATGTTTGGTAAGTATGGGTCCATCTAGTTCATCTTATACACTACAAGTGAGTTTCCACAATGTGGAGTCACAGAGGTACATTTCGGACTCCTTACCTCTTCCGGTTCCCAAATTAGGTCCATTTGATGTTCCTCCCTTGGATTGAGACCGTTTCACTCATGTTTGTCCTCATAGTCATGTGTAGAACCTATTAATCCATGTTTGGATAAGTATGGGTCCATCTAGTTCATCTTATACACTACAAGTGAGTTTCCACAATGTGGAGTCACAGAGGTACATTTCGGACTCCTTACCTCTTCCGGTTCCCAAATTAGGTCCATTTGATGTTCCTCCCTTGGATTGAGACCGTTTCACTCATGTTTGTCCTCATAGTCATGTGTAGAACCTATTAATCCATGTTTGGTAAGTATGGGTCCATCTAGTTCATCTTATACACTACAAGTGAGTTTCCACAATGTGGAGTCACAGAGGTACATTTCGGACTCCTTACCTCTTCCGGTTCCCAAATTAGGTCCATTTGATGTTCCTCCCTTGGATTGAGACCGTTTCACTCATGTTTGTCCTCATAGTCATGTGTAGAACCTATTAATCCATGTTTGGATAAGTATGGGTCCATCTAGTTCATCTTATACACTACAAGTGAGTTTCCACAATGTGGAGTCACAGAGGTACATTTCGGACTCCTTACCTCTTCCGGTTCCCAAATTAGGTCCATTTGATGTTCCTCCCTTGGATTGAGACCGTTTCACTCATGTTTGTCCTCATAGTCATGTGTAGAACCTATTAATCCATGTTTGGATAAGTATGGGTCCATCTAGTTCATCTTATACACTACAAGTGAGTTTCCACAATGTGGAGTCACAGAGGTACATTTCGGACTCCTTACCTCTTCCGGTTCCCAAATTAGGTCCATTTGATGTTCCTCCCTTGGATTGAGACCGTTTCACTCATGTTTGTCCTCATAGTCATGTGTAGAACCTATTAATCCATGTTTGGTAAGTATGGGTCCATCTAGTTCATCTTATACACTACAAGTGAGTTTCCACAATGTGGAGTCACAGAGGTACATTTCGGACTCCTTACCTCTTCCGGTTCCCAAATTAGGTCCATTTGATGTTCCTCCCTTGGATTGAGACCGTTTCACTCATGTTTGTCCTCATAGTCATGTGTAGAACCTATTAATCCATGTTTGGTAAGTATGGGTCCATCTAGTTCATCTTATACACTACAAGTGAGTTTCCACAATGTGGAGTCACAGAGGTACATTTCGGACTCCTTACCTCTTCCGGTTCCCAAATTAGGTCCATTTGATGTTCCTCCCTTGGATTGAGACCGTTTCACTCATGTTTGTCCTCATAGTCATGTGTAGAACCTATTAATCCATGTTTGGATAAGTATGGGTCCATCTAGTTCATCTTATACACTACAAGTGAGTTTCCACAATGTGGAGTCACAGAGGTACATTTCGGACTCCTTACCTCTTCCGGTTCCCAAATTAGGTCCATTTGATGTTCCTCCCTTGGATTGAGACCGTTTCACTCATGTTTGTCCTCATAGTCATGTGTAGAACCTATTAATCCATGTTTGGTAAGTATGGGTCCATCTAGTTCATCTTATACACTACAAGTGAGTTTCCACAATGTGGAGTCACAGAGGTACATTTCGGACTCCTTACCTCTTCCGGTTCCCAAATTAGGTCCATTTGATGTTCCTCCCTTGGATTGAGACCGTTTCACTCATGTTTGTCCTCATAGTCATGTGTAGAACCTATTAATCCATGTTTGGATAAGTATGGGTCCATCTAGTTCATCTTATACACTACAAGTGAGTTTCCACAATGTGGAGTCACAGAGGTACATTTCGGACTCCTTACCTCTTCCGGTTCCCAAATTAGGTCCATTTGATGTTCCTCCCTTGGATTGAGACCGTTTCACTCATGTTTGTCCTCATAGTCATGTGTAGAACCTATTAATCCATGTTTGGATAAGTATGGGTCCATCTAGTTCATCTTATACACTACAAGTGAGTTTCCACAATGTGGAGTCACAGAGGTACATTTCGGACTCCTTACCTCTTCCGGTTCCCAAATTAGGTCCATTTGATGTTCCTCCCTTGGATTGAGACCGTTTCACTCATGTTTGTCCTCATAGTCATGTGTAGAACCTATTAATCCATGTTTGGTAAGTATGGGTCCATCTAGTTCATCTTATACACTACAAGTGAGTTTCCACAATGTGGAGTCACAGAGGTACATTTCGGACTCCTTACCTCTTCCGGTTCCCAAATTAGGTCCATTTGATGTTCCTCCCTTGGATTGAGACCGTTTCACTCATGTTTGTCCTCATAGTCATGTGTAGAACCTATTAATCCATGTTTGGATAAGTATGGGTCCATCTAGTTCATCTTATACACTACAAGTGAGTTTCCACAATGTGGAGTCACAGAGGTACATTTCGGACTCCTTACCTCTTCCGGTTCCCAAATTAGGTCCATTTGATGTTCCTCCCTTGGATTGAGACCGTTTCACTCATGTTTGTCCTCATAGTCATGTGTAGAACCTATTAATCCATGTTTGGATAAGTATGGGTCCATCTAGTTCATCTTATACACTACAAGTGAGTTTCCACAATGTGGAGTCACAGAGGTACATTTCGGACTCCTTACCTCTTCCGGTTCCCAAATTAGGTCCATTTGATGTTCCTCCCTTGGATTGAGACCGTTTCACTCATGTTTGTCCTCATAGTCATGTGTAGAACCTATTAATCCATGTTTGGTAAGTATGGGTCCATCTAGTTCATCTTATACACTACAAGTGAGTTTCCACAATGTGGAGTCACAGAGGTACATTTCGGACTCCTTACCTCTTCCGGTTCCCAAATTAGGTCCATTTGATGTTCCTCCCTTGGATTGAGACCGTTTCACTCATGTTTGTCCTCATAGTCATGTGTAGAACCTATTAATCCATGTTTGGATAAGTATGGGTCCATCTAGTTCATCTTATACACTACAAGTGAGTTTCCACAATGTGGAGTCACAGAGGTACATTTCGGACTCCTTACCTCTTCCGGTTCCCAAATTAGGTCCATTTGATGTTCCTCCCTTGGATTGAGACCGTTTCACTCATGTTTGTCCTCATAGTCATGTGTAGAACCTATTAATCCATGTTTGGATAAGTATGGGTCCATCTAGTTCATCTTATACACTACAAGTGAGTTTCCACAATGTGGAGTCACAGAGGTACATTTCGGACTCCTTACCTCTTCCGGTTCCCAAATTAGGTCCATTTGATGTTCCTCCCTTGGATTGAGACCGTTTCACTCATGTTTGTCCTCATAGTCATGTGTAGAACCTATTAATCCATGTTTGGTAAGTATGGGTCCATCTAGTTCATCTTATACACTACAAGTGAGTTTCCACAATGTGGAGTCACAGAGGTACATTTCGGACTCCTTACCTCTTCCGGTTCCCAAATTAGGTCCATTTGATGTTCCTCCCTTGGATTGAGACCGTTTCACTCATGTTTGTCCTCATAGTCATGTGTAGAACCTATTAATCCATGTTTGGTAAGTATGGGTCCATCTAGTTCATCTTATACACTACAAGTGAGTTTCCACAATGTGGAGTCACAGAGGTACATTTCGGACTCCTTACCTCTTCCGGTTCCCAAATTAGGTCCATTTGATGTTCCTCCCTTGGATTGAGACCGTTTCACTCATGTTTGTCCTCATAAAAATGTGGAGAACCTATTAA
>CACVBM020001842.1:0-18907 GCA_902728155.2 Microthlaspi erraticum | reverse complement strand
AGGGTTCATCTTATACACTACAAGTGAGTTTCCACAATGTGGAGTCACAGAGGTACATTTCGGACTCCTTACCTCTTCCGGTTCCCAAATTTGGTCCATTTGATGTTCCTCCCTTGGATTGAGACCGTTTCACTCATGTTTGTCCTCATAGTCATGTATAGAAGCTATTAATCCATGTTTGGGTAAGTATGGGTCCATCTAGTTCATCTTATACACTACAAGTGAGTTTCCTCAATCTGGAGTCACAGAGGTACATTTCGGACTCCTTACCTCTTCCGGTTCCCAAATTAGGTCCATTTGATGTTCCTCCCTTGGATTGAGACCGTTTCACTCATGTTTGTCCTCATAGTCATGTGTAGAACCTATTAATCCATGTTTGGGTAAGTATGGGTCCATCTAGTTCATCTTATACACTACAAGTGAGTTTCCTCAATCTGGAGTCACAGAGGTACATTTCGGACTCCTTACCTCTTCCGGTTCCCAAATTTGGTCCATTTGATGTTCCTCCCTTGGATTGAGACCGTTTCACTCATGTTTGTCCTCATAGTAATGTGGAGAACCTATTAATCCATGTTTGGGTAAGTATGGGTCCATCTAGTTCATCTTATACACTACAAGTGAGTTTCCTCAATCTGGAGTCACAGAGGTACATTTCGGACTCCTTACCTCTTCCGGTTCCCAAATTTGGTCCATTTGATGTTCCTCCCTTGGATTGAGACCGTTTCACTCATGTTTGTCCTCATAGTAATGTGGATAACCTATTAATCCATGTTTGGGTAAGTATGGGTCCATCTAGTTCATCTTATACACTACAAGTGAGTTTCCTCAATCTGGAGTCACAGAGGTACATTTCGGACTCCTTACCTCTTCCGGTTCCCAAATTTGGTCCATTTGATGTTCCTCCCTTGGATTGAGACCGTTTCACTCATGTTTGTCCTCATAGTCAATGTAGAACCTATTAATCCATGTTTGGGTAAGTATGGGTCCATCTAGTTCATCTTATACACTACAAGTGAGTTTCCACAATGTGGAGTCACAGAGGTACATTTCGGACTCCTTACCTCTTCCGGTTCCCAAATTAGGTCCATTTGATGTTCCTCCCTTGGATTGAGACCGTTTCACTCATGTTTGTCCTCATAGTAATGTGGAGAACCTATTAATCCATGTTTGGGTAAGTATGGGTCCATCTAGTTCATCTTATACACTACAAGTGAGTTTCCTCAATCTGGAGTCACAGAGGTACATTTCGGACTCCTTACCTCTTCCGGTTCCCAAATTTGGTCCATTTGATGTTCCTCCCTTGGATTGAGACCGTTTCACTCATGTTTGTCCTCATAGTAATGTGGAGAACCTATTAATCCATGTTTGGGTAAGTATGGGTCCATCTAGTTCATCTTATACACTACAAGTGAGTTTCCACAATGTGGAGTCACAGAGGTACATTTCGGACTCCTTACCTCTTCCGGTTCCCAAATTTGGTCCATTTGATGTTCCTCCCTTGGATTGAGACCGTTTCACTCATGTTTGTCCTCATAGTAATGTGGAGAACCTATTAATCCATGTTTGGGTAAGTATGGGTCCATCTAGTTCATCTTATACACTACAAGTGAGTTTCCTCAATCTGGAGTCACAGAGGTACATTTCGGACTCCTTACCTCTTCCGGTTCCCAAATTTGGTCCATTTGATGTTCCTCCCTTGGATTGAGACCGTTTCACTCATGTTTGTCCTCATAGTCATGTGTAGAACCTATTAATCCATGTTTGGGTAAGTATGGGTCCATCTAGTTCATCTTATACACTACAAGTGAGTTTCCTCAATCTGGAGTCACAGAGGTACATTTCGGACTCCTTACCTCTTCCGGTTCCCAAATTAGGTCCATTTGATGTTCCTCCCTTGGATTGAGACCGTTTCACTCATGTTTGTCCTCATAGTCATGTGTAGAACCTATTAATCCATGTTTGGGTAAGTATGGGTCCATCTAGTTCATCTTATACACTACAAGTGAGTTTCCTCAATCTGGAGTCACAGAGGTACATTTCGGACTCCTTACCTCTTCCGGTTCCCAAATTAGGTCCATTTGATGTTCCTCCCTTGGATTGAGACCGTTTCACTCATGTTTGTCCTCATAGTCATGTAGAACCTATTAATCCATGTTTGGGTAAGTATGGGTCCATCTAGTTCATCTTATACACTACAAGTGAGTTTCCTCAATGTGGAGTCACAGAGGTACATTTCGGACTCCTTACCTCTTCCGGTTCCCAAATTAGGTCCATTTGATGTTCCTCCCTTGGATTGAGACCGTTTCACTCATGTTTGTCCTCATAGTCATGTGGAGAACCTATTAATCCATGTTTGGGTAAGTATGGGTCCATCTAGTTCATCTTATACACTACAAGTGAGTTTCCACAATGTGGAGTCACAGAGGTACATTTCGGACTCCTTACCTCTTCCGGTTCCCAAATTAGGTCCATTTGATGTTCCTCCCTTGGATTGAGACCGTTTCACTCATGTTTGTCCTCATAGTCATGTGTAGAACCTATTAATCCATGTTTGGGTAAGTATGGGTCCATCTAGTTCATCTTATACACTACAAGTGAGTTTCCTCAATGTGGAGTCACAGAGGTACATTTCGGACTCCTTACCTCTTCCGGTTCCCAAATTAGGTCCATTTGATGTTCCTCCCTTGGATTGAGACCGTTTCACTCATGTTTGTCCTCATAGTCATGTGTAGAACCTATTAATCCATGTTTGGGTAAGTATGGGTCCATCTAGTTCATCTTATACACTACAAGTGAGTTTCCACAATGTGGAGTCACAGAGGTACATTTCGGACTCCTTACCTCTTCCGGTTCCCAAATTAGGTCCATTTGATGTTCCTCCCTTGGATTGAGACCGTTTCACTCATGTTTGTCCTCATAGTCATGTGTAGAACCTATTAATCCATGTTTGGGTAAGTATGGGTCCATCTAGTTCATCTTATACACTACAAGTGAGTTTCCACAATGTGGAGTCACAGAGGTACATTTCGGACTCCTTACCTCTTCCGGTTCCCAAATTAGGTCCATTTGATGTTCCTCCCTTGGATTGAGACCGTTTCACTCATGTTTGTCCTCATAGTCATGTGTAGAACCTATTAATCCATGTTTGGATAAGTATGGGTCCATCTAGTTCATCTTATACACTACAAGTGAGTTTCCACAATGTGGAGTCACAGAGGTACATTTCGGACTCCTTACCTCTTCCGGTTCCCAAATTAGGTCCATTTGATGTTCCTCCCTTGGATTGAGACCGTTTCACTCATGTTTGTCCTCATAGTCATGTGTAGAACCTATTAATCCATGTTTGGATAAGTATGGGTCCATCTAGTTCATCTTATACACTACAAGTGAGTTTCCACAATGTGGAGTCACAGAGGTACATTTCGGACTCCTTACCTCTTCCGGTTCCCAAATTAGGTCCATTTGATGTTCCTCCCTTGGATTGAGACCGTTTCACTCATGTTTGTCCTCATAGTCATGTGTAGAACCTATTAATCCATGTTTGGGTAAGTATGGGTCCATCTAGTTCATCTTATACACTACAAGTGAGTTTCCACAATGTGGAGTCACAGAGGTACATTTCGGACTCCTTACCTCTTCCGGTTCCCAAATTAGGTCCATTTGATGTTCCTCCCTTGGATTGAGACCGTTTCACTCATGTTTGTCCTCATAGTCATGTGTAGAACCTATTAATCCATGTTTGGGTAAGTATGGGTCCATCTAGTTCATCTTATACACTACAAGTGAGTTTCCACAATGTGGAGTCACAGAGGTACATTTCGGACTCCTTACCTCTTCCGGTTCCCAAATTAGGTCCATTTGATGTTCCTCCCTTGGATTGAGACCGTTTCACTCATGTTTGTCCTCATAGTCATGTGTAGAACCTATTAATCCATGTTTGGGTAAGTATGGGTCCATCTAGTTCATCTTATACACTACAAGTGAGTTTCCACAATGTGGAGTCACAGAGGTACATTTCGGACTCCTTACCTCTTCCGGTTCCCAAATTAGGTCCATTTGATGTTCCTCCCTTGGATTGAGACCGTTTCACTCATGTTTGTCCTCATAGTCATGTGTAGAACCTATTAATCCATGTTTGGGTAAGTATGGGTCCATCTAGTTCATCTTATACACTACAAGTGAGTTTCCACAATGTGGAGTCACAGAGGTACATTTCGGACTCCTTACCTCTTCCGGTTCCCAAATTAGGTCCATTTGATGTTCCTCCCTTGGATTGAGACCGTTTCACTCATGTTTGTCCTCATAGTCATGTGTAGAACCTATTAATCCATGTTTGGGTAAGTATGGGTCCATCTAGTTCATCTTATACACTACAAGTGAGTTTCCACAATGTGGAGTCACAGAGGTACATTTCGGACTCCTTACCTCTTCCGGTTCCCAAATTAGGTCCATTTGATGTTCCTCCCTTGGATTGAGACCGTTTCACTCATGTTTGTCCTCATAGTCATGTGTAGAACCTATTAATCCATGTTTGGGTAAGTATGGGTCCATCTAGTTCATCTTATACACTACAAGTGAGTTTCCACAATGTGGAGTCACAGAGGTACATTTCGGACTCCTTACCTCTTCCGGTTCCCAAATTAGGTCCATTTGATGTTCCTCCCTTGGATTGAGACCGTTTCACTCATGTTTGTCCTCATAGTCATGTGTAGAACCTATTAATCCATGTTTGGGTAAGTATGGGTCCATCTAGTTCATCTTATACACTACAAGTGAGTTTCCACAATGTGGAGTCACAGAGGTACATTTCGGACTCCTTACCTCTTCCGGTTCCCAAATTAGGTCCATTTGATGTTCCTCCCTTGGATTGAGACCGTTTCACTCATGTTTGTCCTCATAGTCATGTGTAGAACCTATTAATCCATGTTTGGGTAAGTATGGGTCCATCTAGTTCATCTTATACACTACAAGTGAGTTTCCACAATGTGGAGTCACAGAGGTACATTTCGGACTCCTTACCTCTTCCGGTTCCCAAATTAGGTCCATTTGATGTTCCTCCCTTGGATTGAGACCGTTTCACTCATGTTTGTCCTCATAGTCATGTGTAGAACCTATTAATCCATGTTTGGGTAAGTATGGGTCCATCTAGTTCATCTTATACACTACAAGTGAGTTTCCACAATGTGGAGTCACAGAGGTACATTTCGGACTCCTTACCTCTTCCGGTTCCCAAATTAGGTCCATTTGATGTTCCTCCCTTGGATTGAGACCGTTTCACTCATGTTTGTCCTCATAGTCATGTGTAGAACCTATTAATCCATGTTTGGGATAAGTATGGGTCCATCTAGTTCATCTTATACACTACAAGTGAGTTTCCACAATGTGGAGTCACAGAGGTACATTTCGGACTCCTTACCTCTTCCGGTTCCCAAATTAGGTCCATTTGATGTTCCTCCCTTGGATTGAGACCGTTTCACTCATGTTTGTCCTCATAGTCATGTGTAGAACCTATTAATCCATGTTTGGGTAAGTATGGGTCCATCTAGTTCATCTTATACACTACAAGTGAGTTTCCACAATGTGGAGTCACAGAGGTACATTTCGGACTCCTTACCTCTTCCGGTTCCCAAATTAGGTCCATTTGATGTTCCTCCCTTGGATTGAGACCGTTTCACTCATGTTTGTCCTCATAGTCATGTGTAGAACCTATTAATCCATGTTTGGTAAGTATGGGTCCATCTAGTTCATCTTATACACTACAAGTGAGTTTCCACAATGTGGAGTCACAGAGGTACATTTCGGACTCCTTACCTCTTCCGGTTCCCAAATTAGGTCCATTTGATGTTCCTCCCTTGGATTGAGACCGTTTCACTCATGTTTGTCCTCATAGTCATGTGTAGAACCTATTAATCCATGTTTGGGTAAGTATGGGTCCATCTAGTTCATCTTATACACTACAAGTGAGTTTCCACAATGTGGAGTCACAGAGGTACATTTCGGACTCCTTACCTCTTCCGGTTCCCAAATTAGGTCCATTTGATGTTCCTCCCTTGGATTGAGACCGTTTCACTCATGTTTGTCCTCATAGTCATGTGTAGAACCTATTAATCCATGTTTGGATAAGTATGGGTCCATCTAGTTCATCTTATACACTACAAGTGAGTTTCCACAATGTGGAGTCACAGAGGTACATTTCGGACTCCTTACCTCTTCCGGTTCCCAAATTAGGTCCATTTGATGTTCCTCCCTTGGATTGAGACCGTTTCACTCATGTTTGTCCTCATAGTCATGTGTAGAACCTATTAATCCATGTTTGGGTAAGTATGGGTCCATCTAGTTCATCTTATACACTACAAGTGAGTTTCCACAATGTGGAGTCACAGAGGTACATTTCGGACTCCTTACCTCTTCCGGTTCCCAAATTAGGTCCATTTGATGTTCCTCCCTTGGATTGAGACCGTTTCACTCATGTTTGTCCTCATAGTCATGTGTAGAACCTATTAATCCATGTTTGGGTAAGTATGGGTCCATCTAGTTCATCTTATACACTACAAGTGAGTTTCCACAATGTGGAGTCACAGAGG
This sequence comes from Microthlaspi erraticum, assembly GCA_902728155.2. Classification (NCBI taxonomy): domain Eukaryota; kingdom Viridiplantae; phylum Streptophyta; class Magnoliopsida; order Brassicales; family Brassicaceae; genus Microthlaspi; species Microthlaspi erraticum. The sequence goes on along the minus strand of CACVBM020001842.1, from coordinate 12,323 downwards.
TACATTTCGGACTCCTTACCTCTTCCGGTTCCCAAATTAGGTCCATTTGATGTTCCTCCCTTGGATTGAGACCGTTTCACTCATGTTTGTCCTCATAGTCATGTGTAGAACCTATTAATCCATGTTTGGGTAAGTATGGGTCCATCTAGTTCATCTTATACACTACAAGTGAGTTTCCACAATGTGGAGTCACAGAGGTACATTTCGGACTCCTTACCTCTTCCGGTTCCCAAATTAGGTCCATTTGATGTTCCTCCCTTGGATTGAGACCGTTTCACTCATGTTTGTCCTCATAGTCATGTGTAGAACCTATTAATCCATGTTTGGGTAAGTATGGGTCCATCTAGTTCATCTTATACACTACAAGTGAGTTTCCACAATGTGGAGTCACAGAGGTACATTTCGGACTCCTTACCTCTTCCGGTTCCCAAATTAGGTCCATTTGATGTTCCTCCCTTGGATTGAGACCGTTTCACTCATGTTTGTCCTCATAGTCATGTGTAGAACCTATTAATCCATGTTTGGGTAAGTATGGGTCCATCTAGTTCATCTTATACACTACAAGTGAGTTTCCACAATGTGGAGTCACAGAGGTACATTTCGGACTCCTTACCTCTTCCGGTTCCCAAATTAGGTCCATTTGATGTTCCTCCCTTGGATTGAGACCGTTTCACTCATGTTTGTCCTCATAGTCATGTGTAGAACCTATTAATCCATGTTTGGGTAAGTATGGGTCCATCTAGTTCATCTTATACACTACAAGTGAGTTTCCACAATGTGGAGTCACAGAGGTACATTTCGGACTCCTTACCTCTTCCGGTTCCCAAATTAGGTCCATTTGATGTTCCTCCCTTGGATTGAGACCGTTTCACTCATGTTTGTCCTCATAGTCATGTGTAGAACCTATTAATCCATGTTTGGGTAAGTATGGGTCCATCTAGTTCATCTTATACACTACAAGTGAGTTTCCACAATGTGGAGTCACAGAGGTACATTTCGGACTCCTTACCTCTTCCGGTTCCCAAATTAGGTCCATTTGATGTTCCTCCCTTGGATTGAGACCGTTTCACTCATGTTTGTCCTCATAGTCATGTGTAGAACCTATTAATCCATGTTTGGGTAAGTATGGGTCCATCTAGTTCATCTTATACACTACAAGTGAGTTTCCACAATGTGGAGTCACAGAGGTACATTTCGGACTCCTTACCTCTTCCGGTTCCCAAATTAGGTCCATTTGATGTTCCTCCCTTGGATTGAGACCGTTTCACTCATGTTTGTCCTCATAGTCATGTGTAGAACCTATTAATCCATGTTTGGGTAAGTATGGGTCCATCTAGTTCATCTTATACACTACAAGTGAGTTTCCACAATGTGGAGTCACAGAGGTACATTTCGGACTCCTTACCTCTTCCGGTTCCCAAATTAGGTCCATTTGATGTTCCTCCCTTGGATTGAGACCGTTTCACTCATGTTTGTCCTCATAGTCATGTGTAGAACCTATTAATCCATGTTTGGGTAAGTATGGGTCCATCTAGTTCATCTTATACACTACAAGTGAGTTTCCACAATGTGGAGTCACAGAGGTACATTTCGGACTCCTTACCTCTTCCGGTTCCCAAATTAGGTCCATTTGATGTTCCTCCCTTGGATTGAGACCGTTTCACTCATGTTTGTCCTCATAGTCATGTGTAGAACCTATTAATCCATGTTTGGGTAAGTATGGGTCCATCTAGTTCATCTTATACACTACAAGTGAGTTTCCACAATGTGGAGTCACAGAGGTACATTTCGGACTCCTTACCTCTTCCGGTTCCCAAATTAGGTCCATTTGATGTTCCTCCCTTGGATTGAGACCGTTTCACTCATGTTTGTCCTCATAGTCATGTGTAGAACCTATTAATCCATGTTTGGGTAAGTATGGGTCCATCTAGTTCATCTTATACACTACAAGTGAGTTTCCACAATGTGGAGTCACAGAGGTACATTTCGGACTCCTTACCTCTTCCGGTTCCCAAATTAGGTCCATTTGATGTTCCTCCCTTGGATTGAGACCGTTTCACTCATGTTTGTCCTCATAGTCATGTGTAGAACCTATTAATCCATGTTTGGGTAAGTATGGGTCCATCTAGTTCATCTTATACACTACAAGTGAGTTTCCACAATGTGGAGTCACAGAGGTACATTTCGGACTCCTTACCTCTTCCGGTTCCCAAATTAGGTCCATTTGATGTTCCTCCCTTGGATTGAGACCGTTTCACTCATGTTTGTCCTCATAGTCATGTGTAGAACCTATTAATCCATGTTTGGGTAAGTATGGGTCCATCTAGTTCATCTTATACACTACAAGTGAGTTTCCACAATGTGGAGTCACAGAGGTACATTTCGGACTCCTTACCTCTTCCGGTTCCCAAATTAGGTCCATTTGATGTTCCTCCCTTGGATTGAGACCGTTTCACTCATGTTTGTCCTCATAGTCATGTGTAGAACCTATTAATCCATGTTTGGGTAAGTATGGGTCCATCTAGTTCATCTTATACACTACAAGTGAGTTTCCACAATGTGGAGTCACAGAGGTACATTTCGGACTCCTTACCTCTTCCGGTTCCCAAATTAGGTCCATTTGATGTTCCTCCCTTGGATTGAGACCGTTTCACTCATGTTTGTCCTCATAGTCATGTGTAGAACCTATTAATCCATGTTTGGGTAAGTATGGGTCCATCTAGTTCATCTTATACACTACAAGTGAGTTTCCACAATGTGGAGTCACAGAGGTACATTTCGGACTCCTTACCTCTTCCGGTTCCCAAATTAGGTCCATTTGATGTTCCTCCCTTGGATTGAGACCGTTTCACTCATGTTTGTCCTCATAGTCATGTGTAGAACCTATTAATCCATGTTTGGGTAAGTATGGGTCCATCTAGTTCATCTTATACACTACAAGTGAGTTTCCACAATGTGGAGTCACAGAGGTACATTTCGGACTCCTTACCTCTTCCGGTTCCCAAATTAGGTCCATTTGATGTTCCTCCCTTGGATTGAGACCGTTTCACTCATGTTTGTCCTCATAGTCATGTGTAGAACCTATTAATCCATGTTTGGGTAAGTATGGGTCCATCTAGTTCATCTTATACACTACAAGTGAGTTTCCACAATGTGGAGTCACAGAGGTACATTTCGGACTCCTTACCTCTTCCGGTTCCCAAATTAGGTCCATTTGATGTTCCTCCCTTGGATTGAGACCGTTTCACTCATGTTTGTCCTCATAGTCATGTGTAGAACCTATTAATCCATGTTTGGGTAAGTATGGGTCCATCTAGTTCATCTTATACACTACAAGTGAGTTTCCACAATGTGGAGTCACAGAGGTACATTTCGGACTCCTTACCTCTTCCGGTTCCCAAATTAGGTCCATTTGATGTTCCTCCCTTGGATTGAGACCGTTTCACTCATGTTTGTCCTCATAGTCATGTGTAGAACCTATTAATCCATGTTTGGGTAAGTATGGGTCCATCTAGTTCATCTTATACACTACAAGTGAGTTTCCACAATGTGGAGTCACAGAGGTACATTTCGGACTCCTTACCTCTTCCGGTTCCCAAATTAGGTCCATTTGATGTTCCTCCCTTGGATTGAGACCGTTTCACTCATGTTTGTCCTCATAGTCATGTGTAGAACCTATTAATCCATGTTTGGGTAAGTATGGGTCCATCTAGTTCATCTTATACACTACAAGTGAGTTTCCACAATGTGGAGTCACAGAGGTACATTTCGGACTCCTTACCTCTTCCGGTTCCCAAATTAGGTCCATTTGATGTTCCTCCCTTGGATTGAGACCGTTTCACTCATGTTTGTCCTCATAGTCATGTGTAGAACCTATTAATCCATGTTTGGGTAAGTATGGGTCCATCTAGTTCATCTTATACACTACAAGTGAGTTTCCACAATGTGGAGTCACAGAGGTACATTTCGGACTCCTTACCTCTTCCGGTTCCCAAATTAGGTCCATTTGATGTTCCTCCCTTGGATTGAGACCGTTTCACTCATGTTTGTCCTCATAGTCATGTGTAGAACCTATTAATCCATGTTTGGGTAAGTATGGGTCCATCTAGTTCATCTTATACACTACAAGTGAGTTTCCACAATGTGGAGTCACAGAGGTACATTTCGGACTCCTTACCTCTTCCGGTTCCCAAATTAGGTCCATTTGATGTTCCTCCCTTGGATTGAGACCGTTTCACTCATGTTTGTCCTCATAGTCATGTGTAGAACCTATTAATCCATGTTTGGGTAAGTATGGGTCCATCTAGTTCATCTTATACACTACAAGTGAGTTTCCACAATGTGGAGTCACAGAGGTACATTTCGGACTCCTTACCTCTTCCGGTTCCCAAATTAGGTCCATTTGATGTTCCTCCCTTGGATTGAGACCGTTTCACTCATGTTTGTCCTCATAGTCATGTGTAGAACCTATTAATCCATGTTTGGGTAAGTATGGGTCCATCTAGTTCATCTTATACACTACAAGTGAGTTTCCACAATGTGGAGTCACAGAGGTACATTTCGGACTCCTTACCTCTTCCGGTTCCCAAATTAGGTCCATTTGATGTTCCTCCCTTGGATTGAGACCGTTTCACTCATGTTTGTCCTCATAGTCATGTGTAGAACCTATTAATCCATGTTTGGGTAAGTATGGGTCCATCTAGTTCATCTTATACACTACAAGTGAGTTTCCACAATGTGGAGTCACAGAGGTACATTTCGGACTCCTTACCTCTTCCGGTTCCCAAATTAGGTCCATTTGATGTTCCTCCCTTGGATTGAGACCGTTTCACTCATGTTTGTCCTCATAGTCATGTGTAGAACCTATTAATCCATGTTTGGGTAAGTATGGGTCCATCTAGTTCATCTTATACACTACAAGTGAGTTTCCACAATGTGGAGTCACAGAGGTACATTTCGGACTCCTTACCTCTTCCGGTTCCCAAATTAGGTCCATTTGATGTTCCTCCCTTGGATTGAGACCGTTTCACTCATGTTTGTCCTCATAGTCATGTGTAGAACCTATTAATCCATGTTTGGGTAAGTATGGGTCCATCTAGTTCATCTTATACACTACAAGTGAGTTTCCACAATGTGGAGTCACAGAGGTACATTTCGGACTCCTTACCTCTTCCGGTTCCCAAATTAGGTCCATTTGATGTTCCTCCCTTGGATTGAGACCGTTTCACTCATGTTTGTCCTCATAGTCATGTGTAGAACCTATTAATCCATGTTTGGGTAAGTATGGGTCCATCTAGTTCATCTTATACACTACAAGTGAGTTTCCACAATGTGGAGTCACAGAGGTACATTTCGGACTCCTTACCTCTTCCGGTTCCCAAATTAGGTCCATTTGATGTTCCTCCCTTGGATTGAGACCGTTTCACTCATGTTTGTCCTCATAGTCATGTGTAGAACCTATTAATCCATGTTTGGGTAAGTATGGGTCCATCTAGTTCATCTTATACACTACAAGTGAGTTTCCACAATGTGGAGTCACAGAGGTACATTTCGGACTCCTTACCTCTTCCGGTTCCCAAATTAGGTCCATTTGATGTTCCTCCCTTGGATTGAGACCGTTTCACTCATGTTTGTCCTCATAGTCATGTGTAGAACCTATTAATCCATGTTTGGGTAAGTATGGGTCCATCTAGTTCATCTTATACACTACAAGTGAGTTTCCACAATGTGGAGTCACAGAGGTACATTTCGGACTCCTTACCTCTTCCGGTTCCCAAATTAGGTCCATTTGATGTTCCTCCCTTGGATTGAGACCGTTTCACTCATGTTTGTCCTCATAGTCATGTGTAGAACCTATTAATCCATGTTTGGGTAAGTATGGGTCCATCTAGTTCATCTTATACACTACAAGTGAGTTTCCACAATGTGGAGTCACAGAGGTACATTTCGGACTCCTTACCTCTTCCGGTTCCCAAATTAGGTCCATTTGATGTTCCTCCCTTGGATTGAGACCGTTTCACTCATGTTTGTCCTCATAGTCATGTGTAGAACCTATTAATCCATGTTTGGGTAAGTATGGGTCCATCTAGTTCATCTTATACACTACAAGTGAGTTTCCACAATGTGGAGTCACAGAGGTACATTTCGGACTCCTTACCTCTTCCGGTTCCCAAATTAGGTCCATTTGATGTTCCTCCCTTGGATTGAGACCGTTTCACTCATGTTTGTCCTCATAGTCATGTGTAGAACCTATTAATCCATGTTTGGGTAAGTATGGGTCCATCTAGTTCATCTTATACACTACAAGTGAGTTTCCACAATGTGGAGTCACAGAGGTACATTTCGGACTCCTTACCTCTTCCGGTTCCCAAATTAGGTCCATTTGATGTTCCTCCCTTGGATTGAGACCGTTTCACTCATGTTTGTCCTCATAGTCATGTGTAGAACCTATTAATCCATGTTTGGGTAAGTATGGGTCCATCTAGTTCATCTTATACACTACAAGTGAGTTTCCACAATGTGGAGTCACAGAGGTACATTTCGGACTCCTTACCTCTTCCGGTTCCCAAATTAGGTCCATTTGATGTTCCTCCCTTGGATTGAGACCGTTTCACTCATGTTTGTCCTCATAGTCATGTGTAGAACCTATTAATCCATGTTTGGGTAAGTATGGGTCCATCTAGTTCATCTTATACACTACAAGTGAGTTTCCACAATGTGGAGTCACAGAGGTACATTTCGGACTCCTTACCTCTTCCGGTTCCCAAATTAGGTCCATTTGATGTTCCTCCCTTGGATTGAGACCGTTTCACTCATGTTTGTCCTCATAGTCATGTGTAGAACCTATTAATCCATGTTTGGGTAAGTATGGGTCCATCTAGTTCATCTTATACACTACAAGTGAGTTTCCACAATGTGGAGTCACAGAGGTACATTTCGGACTCCTTACCTCTTCCGGTTCCCAAATTAGGTCCATTTGATGTTCCTCCCTTGGATTGAGACCGTTTCACTCATGTTTGTCCTCATAGTCATGTGTAGAACCTATTAATCCATGTTTGGGTAAGTATGGGTCCATCTAGTTCATCTTATACACTACAAGTGAGTTTCCACAATGTGGAGTCACAGAGGTACATTTCGGACTCCTTACCTCTTCCGGTTCCCAAATTAGGTCCATTTGATGTTCCTCCCTTGGATTGAGACCGTTTCACTCATGTTTGTCCTCATAGTCATGTGTAGAACCTATTAATCCATGTTTGGGTAAGTATGGGTCCATCTAGTTCATCTTATACACTACAAGTGAGTTTCCACAATGTGGAGTCACAGAGGTACATTTCGGACTCCTTACCTCTTCCGGTTCCCAAATTAGGTCCATTTGATGTTCCTCCCTTGGATTGAGACCGTTTCACTCATGTTTGTCCTCATAGTCATGTGTAGAACCTATTAATCCATGTTTGGGTAAGTATGGGTCCATCTAGTTCATCTTATACACTACAAGTGAGTTTCCACAATGTGGAGTCACAGAGGTACATTTCGGACTCCTTACCTCTTCCGGTTCCCAAATTAGGTCCATTTGATGTTCCTCCCTTGGATTGAGACCGTTTCACTCATGTTTGTCCTCATAGTCATGTGTAGAACCTATTAATCCATGTTTGGGTAAGTATGGGTCCATCTAGTTCATCTTATACACTACAAGTGAGTTTCCACAATGTGGAGTCACAGAGGTACATTTCGGACTCCTTACCTCTTCCGGTTCCCAAATTAGGTCCATTTGATGTTCCTCCCTTGGATTGAGACCGTTTCACTCATGTTTGTCCTCATAGTCATGTGTAGAACCTATTAATCCATGTTTGGGTAAGTATGGGTCCATCTAGTTCATCTTATACACTACAAGTGAGTTTCCACAATGTGGAGTCACAGAGGTACATTTCGGACTCCTTACCTCTTCCGGTTCCCAAATTAGGTCCATTTGATGTTCCTCCCTTGGATTGAGACCGTTTCACTCATGTTTGTCCTCATAGTCATGTGTAGAACCTATTAATCCATGTTTGGGTAAGTATGGGTCCATCTAGTTCATCTTATACACTACAAGTGAGTTTCCACAATGTGGAGTCACAGAGGTACATTTCGGACTCCTTACCTCTTCCGGTTCCCAAATTAGGTCCATTTGATGTTCCTCCCTTGGATTGAGACCGTTTCACTCATGTTTGTCCTCATAGTCATGTGTAGAACCTATTAATCCATGTTTGGGTAAGTATGGGTCCATCTAGTTCATCTTATACACTACAAGTGAGTTTCCACAATGTGGAGTCACAGAGGTACATTTCGGACTCCTTACCTCTTCCGGTTCCCAAATTAGGTCCATTTGATGTTCCTCCCTTGGATTGAGACCGTTTCACTCATGTTTGTCCTCATAGTCATGTGTAGAACCTATTAATCCATGTTTGGGTAAGTATGGGTCCATCTAGTTCATCTTATACACTACAAGTGAGTTTCCACAATGTGGAGTCACAGAGGTACATTTCGGACTCCTTACCTCTTCCGGTTCCCAAATTAGGTCCATTTGATGTTCCTCCCTTGGATTGAGACCGTTTCACTCATGTTTGTCCTCATAGTCATGTGTAGAACCTATTAATCCATGTTTGGGTAAGTATGGGTCCATCTAGTTCATCTTATACACTACAAGTGAGTTTCCACAATGTGGAGTCACAGAGGTACATTTCGGACTCCTTACCTCTTCCGGTTCCCAAATTAGGTCCATTTGATGTTCCTCCCTTGGATTGAGACCGTTTCACTCATGTTTGTCCTCATAGTCATGTGTAGAACCTATTAATCCATGTTTGGGTAAGTATGGGTCCATCTAGTTCATCTTATACACTACAAGTGAGTTTCCACAATGTGGAGTCACAGAGGTACATTTCGGACTCCTTACCTCTTCCGGTTCCCAAATTAGGTCCATTTGATGTTCCTCCCTTGGATTGAGACCGTTTCACTCATGTTTGTCCTCATAGTCATGTGTAGAACCTATTAATCCATGTTTGGGTAAGTATGGGTCCATCTAGTTCATCTTATACACTACAAGTGAGTTTCCACAATGTGGAGTCACAGAGGTACATTTCGGACTCCTTACCTCTTCCGGTTCCCAAATTAGGTCCATTTGATGTTCCTCCCTTGGATTGAGACCGTTTCACTCATGTTTGTCCTCATAGTCATGTGTAGAACCTATTAATCCATGTTTGGGTAAGTATGGGTCCATCTAGTTCATCTTATACACTACAAGTGAGTTTCCACAATGTGGAGTCACAGAGGTACATTTCGGACTCCTTACCTCTTCCGGTTCCCAAATTAGGTCCATTTGATGTTCCTCCCTTGGATTGAGACCGTTTCACTCATGTTTGTCCTCATAGTCATGTGTAGAACCTATTAATCCATGTTTGGGTAAGTATGGGTCCATCTAGTTCATCTTATACACTACAAGTGAGTTTCCACAATGTGGAGTCACAGAGGTACATTTCGGACTCCTTACCTCTTCCGGTTCCCAAATTAGGTCCATTTGATGTTCCTCCCTTGGATTGAGACCGTTTCACTCATGTTTGTCCTCATAGTCATGTGTAGAACCTATTAATCCATGTTTGGGTAAGTATGGGTCCATCTAGTTCATCTTATACACTACAAGTGAGTTTCCACAATGTGGAGTCACAGAGGTACATTTCGGACTCCTTACCTCTTCCGGTTCCCAAATTAGGTCCATTTGATGTTCCTCCCTTGGATTGAGACCGTTTCACTCATGTTTGTCCTCATAGTCATGTGTAGAACCTATTAATCCATGTTTGGGTAAGTATGGGTCCATCTAGTTCATCTTATACACTACAAGTGAGTTTCCACAATGTGGAGTCACAGAGGTACATTTCGGACTCCTTACCTCTTCCGGTTCCCAAATTAGGTCCATTTGATGTTCCTCCCTTGGATTGAGACCGTTTCACTCATGTTTGTCCTCATAGTCATGTGTAGAACCTATTAATCCATGTTTGGGTAAGTATGGGTCCATCTAGTTCATCTTATACACTACAAGTGAGTTTCCACAATGTGGAGTCACAGAGGTACATTTCGGACTCCTTACCTCTTCCGGTTCCCAAATTAGGTCCATTTGATGTTCCTCCCTTGGATTGAGACCGTTTCACTCATGTTTGTCCTCATAGTCATGTGTAGAACCTATTAATCCATGTTTGGGTAAGTATGGGTCCATCTAGTTCATCTTATACACTACAAGTGAGTTTCCACAATGTGGAGTCACAGAGGTACATTTCGGACTCCTTACCTCTTCCGGTTCCCAAATTAGGTCCATTTGATGTTCCTCCCTTGGATTGAGACCGTTTCACTCATGTTTGTCCTCATAGTCATGTGTAGAACCTATTAATCCATGTTTGGGTAAGTATGGGTCCATCTAGTTCATCTTATACACTACAAGTGAGTTTCCACAATGTGGAGTCACAGAGGTACATTTCGGACTCCTTACCTCTTCCGGTTCCCAAATTAGGTCCATTTGATGTTCCTCCCTTGGATTGAGACCGTTTCACTCATGTTTGTCCTCATAGTCATGTGTAGAACCTATTAATCCATGTTTGGGTAAGTATGGGTCCATCTAGTTCATCTTATACACTACAAGTGAGTTTCCACAATGTGGAGTCACAGAGGTACATTTCGGACTCCTTACCTCTTCCGGTTCCCAAATTAGGTCCATTTGATGTTCCTCCCTTGGATTGAGACCGTTTCACTCATGTTTGTCCTCATAGTCATGTGTAGAACCTATTAATCCATGTTTGGGTAAGTATGGGTCCATCTAGTTCATCTTATACACTACAAGTGAGTTTCCACAATGTGGAGTCACAGAGGTACATTTCGGACTCCTTACCTCTTCCGGTTCCCAAATTAGGTCCATTTGATGTTCCTCCCTTGGATTGAGACCGTTTCACTCATGTTTGTCCTCATAGTCATGTGTAGAACCTATTAATCCATGTTTGGGTAAGTATGGGTCCATCTAGTTCATCTTATACACTACAAGTGAGTTTCCACAATGTGGAGTCACAGAGGTACATTTCGGACTCCTTACCTCTTCCGGTTCCCAAATTAGGTCCATTTGATGTTCCTCCCTTGGATTGAGACCGTTTCACTCATGTTTGTCCTCATAGTCATGTGTAGAACCTATTAATCCATGTTTGGGTAAGTATGGGTCCATCTAGTTCATCTTATACACTACAAGTGAGTTTCCACAATGTGGAGTCACAGAGGTACATTTCGGACTCCTTACCTCTTCCGGTTCCCAAATTAGGTCCATTTGATGTTCCTCCCTTGGATTGAGACCGTTTCACTCATGTTTGTCCTCATAGTCATGTGTAGAACCTATTAATCCATGTTTGGGTAAGTATGGGTCCATCTAGTTCATCTTATACACTACAAGTGAGTTTCCACAATGTGGAGTCACAGAGGTACATTTCGGACTCCTTACCTCTTCCGGTTCCCAAATTAGGTCCATTTGATGTTCCTCCCTTGGATTGAGACCGTTTCACTCATGTTTGTCCTCATAGTCATGTGTAGAACCTATTAATCCATGTTTGGGTAAGTATGGGTCCATCTAGTTCATCTTATACACTACAAGTGAGTTTCCACAATGTGGAGTCACAGAGGTACATTTCGGACTCCTTACCTCTTCCGGTTCCCAAATTAGGTCCATTTGATGTTCCTCCCTTGGATTGAGACCGTTTCACTCATGTTTGTCCTCATAGTCATGTGTAGAACCTATTAATCCATGTTTGGGTAAGTATGGGTCCATCTAGTTCATCTTATACACTACAAGTGAGTTTCCACAATGTGGAGTCACAGAGGTACATTTCGGACTCCTTACCTCTTCCGGTTCCCAAATTAGGTCCATTTGATGTTCCTCCCTTGGATTGAGACCGTTTCACTCATGTTTGTCCTCATAGTCATGTGTAGAACCTATTAATCCATGTTTGGGTAAGTATGGGTCCATCTAGTTCATCTTATACACTACAAGTGAGTTTCCACAATGTGGAGTCACAGAGGTACATTTCGGACTCCTTACCTCTTCCGGTTCCCAAATTAGGTCCATTTGATGTTCCTCCCTTGGATTGAGACCGTTTCACTCATGTTTGTCCTCATAGTCATGTGTAGAACCTATTAATCCATGTTTGGGTAAGTATGGGTCCATCTAGTTCATCTTATACACTACAAGTGAGTTTCCACAATGTGGAGTCACAGAGGTACATTTCGGACTCCTTACCTCTTCCGGTTCCCAAATGAGGTCCATT
>CACVBM020001841.1:0-18918 GCA_902728155.2 Microthlaspi erraticum | reverse complement strand
TCTTGGATTGAGACCGTTTCACTCATGTTTGTCCTCATAGTCATGTGAAGAACCTATTAATCCATGTTTGCATAAGTATGGGTCCATCTAGTTCATCTTATACACTACAAGTGAGTTTCCACAATGTGGAGTCACAGAGGTACATTTCGGACTCCTTTCCTCTTCGGTTCCCAAATTAGGTCCATTTGATGTTCCTCCCTTGGATTGAAACCGTTTCACTCATGTTTGTCCTCATAGTCATGTGTAAAACCTATTAATCCATGTTTGGATAAGTATGGGTCCATCTAGTTCATCTTATACACGACAAGTGAGTTTCCACAATGTGGAGTCACAGAGGTACATTTCGGACTCTTACCTCTTCCGGTTCGCAAATTAGGTCCATTTGATGTTCCTACCTTGGATTGAGACCGTTTCACTCATGTTTGTCCTCATAGTCATGTGTAGAACCTATTAATCCATGTTTGGATAAGTATGGGTCCATCTAGTTCATCTTATACACTACAAGTGAGTTTCCACAATGTGGAGTCACAGAGGTACATTTCGGACTACTTACCTCTTCTGGTTCCCAAATTAGGTCCATTTGATGTTCCTACCTTGGATTAGAGACCGTTTCACTCATGTTTGTCCTCATAGTCATGTGTAGAACCTATTAATCCATGTTTGGATAAGTATGGGTCCATCTAGTTCATCTTATACACGACAAGTGAGTTTCCACAATGTGGAGTCACAAAGGTACATTTCGGACTCCTTACCTCTTCCGTTTCCAAAATTACATCCATTTGATGTTCCTCCCGTGGATTGAGACTGTTTCACTCATGTTTGTCCTCATAGTCATGTTAGAACCTATTAATCCATGTTTGGGTAAGTATGGGTCCATCTAGTTCATCTTATACACTACAAGTGAGTTTCCACAATGGAGTCACAGAGGTACATTTCGGACTCTTACCTCTTCCGGTTCGCAAATTAGGTCCATTTGATGTTTCTCCCTTGAATTGAGACCGTTTCACTCATGTTTGTCCTCATAGTCATGTGTAGAACCTATTAATCCATGTTTGGATAAGTATGGGTCTATTTAGTTCATCTTATACACGACAAGTGAGTTTCACAATGTGGAGTCACAGAGGTACATTTCGGACTCTTACCTCTTCCGGTTCGAATTAGGTCCATTTGATGTTCCTCCCTTGGATTGAGACCGTTTCACTCATGTTTGTCCTCATAGTCATGTGTAGAACCTATTAATCCATGTTTGGATAAGTATGGGTCCATCTAGTTATCTTATACACACAAGTGAGTTTCCACAATGTGGAGTCACAGAGGTACATTTCGGACTCTTACCTCTTCCGGTTCGCAAATTAGGTCCATTTGATGTTCCTCCCTTGGATTGAGACCGTTTCACTCATGTTTGTTCCTCATAGTCATGTGTAGAACCTATTAATCCATGTTTGGATAAGTATGGGTCCATCTAGTTCATCTTATACACTACAAGTGAGTTTCCAGAATGTGGAGTCACAGAGGTACATTTCGGACTCTTACCTCTTCCGGTTCGAAATTAGGTCCATTTGATGTTTCTCCCTTGAATTGAGACCGTTTCACTCATGTTTGTCCTCATAGTCATGTGTAGAACCTATTAAATCCATGTTTGGATAAGTATGGGTCCATCTAGTTCATCTTATACACTACAAGTGAGTTTCCACAATGTGGAGTCACAGAGGTACATTTCGGACTCCTTACCTCTTCCGGTTCCCAAATTAGGTCCATTTGATGTTCCTCCCTTGGATTGAGACCGTTTCACTCATGTTTGTCCTCATAGTCATGTGTAGAACCTATTAATCCATGTTTGGGATAAGTATGGGTCCATCTAGTTCATCTTATACACTACAAGTGAGTTTCCACAATGTGGAGTCACAGAGGTACATTTCGGACTCCTTACCTCTTCCGGTTCCCAAATTAGGTCCATTTGATGTTCCTCCCTTGGATTGAGACCGTTTCACTCATGTTTGTCCTCATAGTCATGTGTAGAACCTATTAATCCATGTTTGGATAAGTATGGGTCCATCTAGTTCATCTTATACACTACAAGTGAGTTTCCACAATGTGGAGTCACAGAGGTACATTTCGGACTCTTACCTCTTCCGGTTCCCAAATTAGGTCCATTTGATGTTCCTCCCTTGGATTGAGACCGTTTCACTCATGTTTGTCCTCATAGTCATGTGTAGAACCTATTAATCCATGTTTGGGATAAGTATGGGTCCATCTAGTTCATCTTATACACTACAAGTGAGTTTCCACAATGTGGAGTCACAGAGGTACATTTCGGACTCCTTACCTCTTCCGGTTCCAAATTAGGTCCATTTGATGTTCCTCCCTTGGATTGAGACCGTTTCACTCATGTTTGTCCTCATAGTCATGTGTAGAACCTATTAATCCATGTTTGGTAAGTATGGGTCCATCTAGTTCATCTTATACACTACAAGTGAGTTTCCACAATGTGGAGTCACAGAGGTACATTTCGGACTCCTTACCTCTTCCGGTTCCCAAATTAGGTCCATTTGATGTTCCTCCCTTGGATTGAGACCGTTTCACTCATGTTTGTCCTCATAGTCATGTGTAGAACCTATTAATCCATGTTTGGATAAGTATGGGTCCATCTAGTTCATCTTATACACTACAAGTGAGTTTCCACAATGTGGAGTCACAGAGGTACATTTCGGACTCCTTACCTCTTCCGGTTCCCAAATTAGGTCCATTTGATGTTCCTCCCTTGGATTGAGACCGTTTCACTCATGTTTGTCCTCATAGTCATGTGTAGAACCTATTAATCCATGTTTGGTAAGTATGGGTCCATCTAGTTCATCTTATACACTACAAGTGAGTTTCCACAATGTGGAGTCACAGAGGTACATTTCGGACTCCTTACCTCTTCCGGTTCCCAAATTAGGTCCATTTGATGTTCCTCCCTTGGATTGAGACCGTTTCACTCATGTTTGTCCTCATAGTCATGTGTAGAACCTATTAATCCATGTTTGGATAAGTATGGGTCCATCTAGTTCATCTTATACACTACAAGTGAGTTTCCACAATGTGGAGTCACAGAGGTACATTTCGGACTCCTTACCTCTTCCGGTTCCAAATTAGGTCCATTTGATGTTCCTCCCTTGGATTGAGACCGTTTCACTCATGTTTGTCCTCATAGTCATGTGTAGAACCTATTAATCCATGTTTGGATAAGTATGGGTCCATCTAGTTCATCTTATACACTACAAGTGAGTTTCCACAATGTGGAGTCACAGAGGTACATTTCGGACTCCTTACCTCTTCCGGTTCCCAAATTAGGTCCATTTGATGTTCCTCCCTTGGATTGAGACCGTTTCACTCATGTTTGTCCTCATAGTCATGTGTAGAACCTATTAATCCATGTTTGGATAAGTATGGGTCCATCTAGTTCATCTTATACACTACAAGTGAGTTTCCACAATGTGGAGTCACAGAGGTACATTTCGGACTCCTTACCTCTTCCGGTTCCCAAATTAGGTCCATTTGATGTTCCTCCCTTGGATTGAGACCGTTTCACTCATGTTTGTCCTCATAGTCATGTGTAGAACCTATTAATCCATGTTTGGATAAGTATGGGTCCATCTAGTTCATCTTATACACTACAAGTGAGTTTCCACAATGTGGAGTCACAGAGGTACATTTCGGACTCCTTACCTCTTCCGGTTCCCAAATTAGGTCCATTTGATGTTCCTCCCTTGGATTGAGACCGTTTCACTCATGTTTGTCCTCATAGTCATGTGTAGAACCTATTAATCCATGTTTGGATAAGTATGGGTCCATCTAGTTCATCTTATACACTACAAGTGAGTTTCCACAATGTGGAGTCACAGAGGTACATTTCGGACTCCTTACCTCTTCCGGTTCCCAAATTAGGTCCATTTGATGTTCCTCCCTTGGATTGAGACCGTTTCACTCATGTTTGTCCTCATAGTCATGTGTAGAACCTATTAATCCATGTTTGGATAAGTATGGGTCCATCTAGTTCATCTTATACACTACAAGTGAGTTTCCACAATGTGGAGTCACAGAGGTACATTTCGGACTCCTTACCTCTTCCGGTTCCCAAATTAGGTCCATTTGATGTTCCTCCCTTGGATTGAGACCGTTTCACTCATGTTTGTCCTCATAGTCATGTGTAGAACCTATTAATCCATGTTTGGATAAGTATGGGTCCATCTAGTTCATCTTATACACTACAAGTGAGTTTCCACAATGTGGAGTCACAGAGGTACATTTCGGACTCCTTACCTCTTCCGGTTCCCAAATTAGGTCCATTTGATGTTCCTCCCTTGGATTGAGACCGTTTCACTCATGTTTGTCCTCATAGTCATGTGTAGAACCTATTAATCCATGTTTGGATAAGTATGGGTCCATCTAGTTCATCTTATACACTACAAGTGAGTTTCCACAATGTGGAGTCACAGAGGTACATTTCGGACTCCTTACCTCTTCCGGTTCCCAAATTAGGTCCATTTGATGTTCCTCCCTTGGATTGAGACCGTTTCACTCATGTTTGTCCTCATAGTCATGTGTAGAACCTATTAATCCATGTTTGGATAAGTATGGGTCCATCTAGTTCATCTTATACACTACAAGTGAGTTTCCACAATGTGGAGTCACAGAGGTACATTTCGGACTCCTTACCTCTTCCGGTTCCCAAATTAGGTCCATTTGATGTTCCTCCCTTGGATTGAGACCGTTTCACTCATGTTTGTCCTCATAGTCATGTGTAGAACCTATTAATCCATGTTTGGATAAGTATGGGTCCATCTAGTTCATCTTATACACTACAAGTGAGTTTCCACAATGTGGAGTCACAGAGGTACATTTCGGACTCCTTACCTCTTCCGGTTCCCAAATTAGGTCCATTTGATGTTCCTCCCTTGGATTGAGACCGTTTCACTCATGTTTGTCCTCATAGTCATGTGTAGAACCTATTAATCCATGTTTGGATAAGTATGGGTCCATCTAGTTCATCTTATACACTACAAGTGAGTTTCCACAATGTGGAGTCACAGAGGTACATTTCGGACTCCTTACCTCTTCCGGTTCCCAAATTAGGTCCATTTGATGTTCCTCCCTTGGATTGAGACCGTTTCACTCATGTTTGTCCTCATAGTCATGTGTAGAACCTATTAATCCATGTTTGGATAAGTATGGGTCCATCTAGTTCATCTTATACACTACAAGTGAGTTTCCACAATGTGGAGTCACAGAGGTACATTTCGGACTCCTTACCTCTTCCGGTTCCCAAATTAGGTCCATTTGATGTTCCTCCCTTGGATTGAGACCGTTTCACTCATGTTTGTCCTCATAGTCATGTGTAGAACCTATTAATCCATGTTTGGATAAGTATGGGTCCATCTAGTTCATCTTATACACTACAAGTGAGTTTCCACAATGTGGAGTCACAGAGGTACATTTCGGACTCCTTACCTCTTCCGGTTCCCAAATTAGGTCCATTTGATGTTCCTCCCTTGGATTGAGACCGTTTCACTCATGTTTGTCCTCATAGTCATGTGTAGAACCTATTAATCCATGTTTGGATAAGTATGGGTCCATCTAGTTCATCTTATACACTACAAGTGAGTTTCCACAATGTGGAGTCACAGAGGTACATTTCGGACTCCTTACCTCTTCCGGTTCCCAAATTAGGTCCATTTGATGTTCCTCCCTTGGATTGAGACCGTTTCACTCATGTTTGTCCTCATAGTCATGTGTAGAACCTATTAATCCATGTTTGGGATAAGTATGGGTCCATCTAGTTCATCTTATACACTACAAGTGAGTTTCCACAATGTGGAGTCACAGAGGTACATTTCGGACTCCTTACCTCTTCCGGTTCCCAAATTAGGTCCATTTGATGTTCCTCCCTTGGATTGAGACCGTTTCACTCATGTTTGTCCTCATAGTCATGTGTAGAACCTATTAATCCATGTTTGGATAAGTATGGGTCCATCTAGTTCATCTTATACACTACAAGTGAGTTTCCACAATGTGGAGTCACAGAGGTACATTTCGGACTCCTTACCTCTTCCGGTTCCCAAATTAGGTCCATTTGATGTTCCTCCCTTGGATTGAGACCGTTTCACTCATGTTTGTCCTCATAGTCATGTGTAGAACCTATTAATCCATGTTTGGGTAAGTATGGGTCCATCTAGTTCATCTTATACACTACAAGTGAGTTTCCACAATGTGGAGTCACAGAGGTACATTTCGGACTCCTTACCTCTTCCGGTTCCCAAATTAGGTCCATTTGATGTTCCTCCCTTGGATTGAGACCGTTTCACTCATGTTTGTCCTCATAGTCATGTGTAGAACCTATTAATCCATGTTTGGATAAGTATGGGTCCATCTAGTTCATCTTATACACTACAAGTGAGTTTCCACAATGTGGAGTCACAGAGGTACATTTCGGACTCCTTACCTCTTCCGGTTCCCAAATTAGGTCCATTTGATGTTCCTCCCTTGGATTGAGACCGTTTCACTCATGTTTGTCCTCATAGTCATGTGTAGAACCTATTAATCCATGTTTGGGATAAGTATGGGTCCATCTAGTTCATCTTATACACTACAAGTGAGTTTCCACAATGTGGAGTCACAGAGGTACATTTCGGACTCCTTACCTCTTCCGGTTCCCAAATTAGGTCCATTTGATGTTCCTCCCTTGGATTGAGACCGTTTCACTCATGTTTGTCCTCATAGTCATGTGTAGAACCTATTAATCCATGTTTGGATAAGTATGGGTCCATCTAGTTCATCTTATACACTACAAGTGAGTTTCCACAATGTGGAGTCACAGAGGTACATTTCGGACTCCTTACCTCTTCCGGTTCCCAAATTAGGTCCATTTGATGTTCCTCCCTTGGATTGAGACCGTTTCACTCATGTTTGTCCTCATAGTCATGTGTAGAACCTATTAATCCATGTTTGGATAAGTATGGGTCCATCTAGTTCATCTTATACACTACAAGTGAGTTTCCACAATGTGGAGTCACAGAGGTACATTTCGGACTCCTTACCTCTTCCGGTTCCCAAATTAGGTCCATTTGATGTTCCTCCCTTGGATTGAGACCGTTTCACTCATGTTTGTCCTCATAGTCATGTGTAGAACCTATTAATCCATGTTTGGGATAAGTATGGGTCCATCTAGTTCATCTTATACACTACAAGTGAGTTTCCACAATGTGGAGTCACAGAGGTACATTTCGGACTCCTTACCTCTTCCGGTTCCCAAATTAGGTCCATTTGATGTTCCTCCCTTGGATTGAGACCGTTTCACTCATGTTTGTCCTCATAGTCATGTGTAGAACCTATTAATCCATGTTTGGGTAAGTATGGGTCCATCTAGTTCATCTTATACACTACAAGTGAGTTTCCACAATGTGGAGTCACAGAGGTACATTTCGGACTCCTTACCTCTTCCGGTTCCCAAATTAGGTCCATTTGATGTTCCTCCCTTGGATTGAGACCGTTTCACTCATGTTTGTCCTCATAGTCATGTGTAGAACCTATTAATCCATGTTTGGGTAAGTATGGGTCCATCTAGTTCATCTTATACACTACAAGTGAGTTTCCACAATGTGGAGTCACAGAGGTACATTTCGGACTCCTTACCTCTTCCGGTTCCCAAATTAGGTCCATTTGATGTTCCTCCCTTGGATTGAGACCGTTTCACTCATGTTTGTCCTCATAGTCATGTGTAGAACCTATTAATCCATGTTTGGATAAGTATGGGTCCATCTAGTTCATCTTATACACTACAAGTGAGTTTCCACAATGTGGAGTCACAGAGGTACATTTCGGACTCCTTACCTCTTCCGGTTCCCAAATTAGGTCCATTTGATGTTCCTCCCTTGGATTGAGACCGTTTCACTCATGTTTGTCCTCATAGTCATGTGTAGAACCTATTAATCCATGTTTGGGTAAGTATGGGTCCATCTAGTTCATCTTATACACTACAAGTGAGTTTCCACAATGTGGAGTCACAGAGGTACATTTCGGACTCCTTACCTCTTCCGGTTCCCAAATTAGGTCCATTTGATGTTCCTCCCTTGGATTGAGACCGTTTCACTCATGTTTGTCCTCATAGTCATGTGTAGAACCTATTAATCCATGTTTGGATAAGTATGGGTCCATCTAGTTCATCTTATACACTACAAGTGAGTTTCCACAATGTGGAGTCACAGAGGTACATTTCGGACTCCTTACCTCTTCCGGTTCCCAAATTAGGTCCATTTGATGTTCCTCCCTTGGATTGAGACCGTTTCACTCATGTTTGTCCTCATAGTCATGTGTAGAACCTATTAATCCATGTTTGGGATAAGTATGGGTCCATCTAGTTCATCTTATACACTACAAGTGAGTTTCCACAATGTGGAGTCACAGAGGTACATTTCGGACTCCTTACCTCTTCCGGTTCCCAAATTAGGTCCATTTGATGTTCCTCCCTTGGATTGAGACCGTTTCACTCATGTTTGTCCTCATAGTCATGTGTAGAACCTATTAATCCATGTTTGGATAAGTATGGGTCCATCTAGTTCATCTTATACACTACAAGTGAGTTTCCACAATGTGGAGTCACAGAGGTACATTTCGGACTCCTTACCTCTTCCGGTTCCCAAATTAGGTCCATTTGATGTTCCTCCCTTGGATTGAGACCGTTTCACTCATGTTTGTCCTCATAGTCATGTGTAGAACCTATTAATCCATGTTTGGATAAGTATGGGTCCATCTAGTTCATCTTATACACTACAAGTGAGTTTCCACAATGTGGAGTCACAGAGGTACATTTCGGACTCCTTACCTCTTCCGGTTCCCAAATTAGGTCCATTTGATGTTCCTCCCTTGGATTGAGACCGTTTCACTCATGTTTGTCCTCATAGTCATGTGTAGAACCTATTAATCCATGTTTGGGTAAGTATGGGTCCATCTAGTTCATCTTATACACTACAAGTGAGTTTCCACAATGTGGAGTCACAGAGGTACATTTCGGACTCCTTACCTCTTCCGGTTCCCAAATTAGGTCCATTTGATGTTCCTCCCTTGGATTGAGACCGTTTCACTCATGTTTGTCCTCATAGTCATGTGTAGAACCTATTAATCCATGTTTGGGTAAGTATGGGTCCATCTAGTTCATCTTATACACTACAAGTGAGTTTCCACAATGTGGAGTCACAGAGGTACATTTCGGACTCCTTACCTCTTCCGGTTCCCAAATTAGGTCCATTTGATGTTCCTCCCTTGGATTGAGACCGTTTCACTCATGTTTGTCCTCATAGTCATGTGTAGAACCTATTAATCCATGTTTGGGTAAGTATGGGTCCATCTAGTTCATCTTATACACTACAAGTGAGTTTCCACAATGTGGAGTCACAGAGGTACATTTCGGACTCCTTACCTCTTCCGGTTCCCAAATTAGGTCCATTTGATGTTCCTCCCTTGGATTGAGACCGTTTCACTCATGTTTGTCCTCATAGTCATGTGTAGAACCTATTAATCCATGTTTGGGTAAGTATGGGTCCATCTAGTTCATCTTATACACTACAAGTGAGTTTCCACAATGTGGAGTCACAGAGGTACATTTCGGACTCCTTACCTCTTCCGGTTCCCAAATTAGGTCCATTTGATGTTCCTCCCTTGGATTGAGACCGTTTCACTCATGTTTGTCCTCATAGTCATGTGTAGAACCTATTAATCCATGTTTGGGTAAGTATGGGTCCATCTAGTTCATCTTATACACTACAAGTGAGTTTCCACAATGTGGAGTCACAGAGGTACATTTCGGACTCCTTACCTCTTCCGGTTCCCAAATTAGGTCCATTTGATGTTCCTCCCTTGGATTGAGACCGTTTCACTCATGTTTGTCCTCATAGTCATGTGTAGAACCTATTAATCCATGTTTGGGTAAGTATGGGTCCATCTAGTTCATCTTATACACTACAAGTGAGTTTCCACAATGTGGAGTCACAGAGGTACATTTCGGACTCCTTACCTCTTCCGGTTCCCAAATTAGGTCCATTTGATGTTCCTCCCTTGGATTGAGACCGTTTCACTCATGTTTGTCCTCATAGTCATGTGTAGAACCTATTAATCCATGTTTGGGTAAGTATGGGTCCATCTAGTTCATCTTATACACTACAAGTGAGTTTCCACAATGTGGAGTCACAGAGGTACATTTCGGACTCCTTACCTCTTCCGGTTCCCAAATTAGGTCCATTTGATGTTCCTCCCTTGGATTGAGACCGTTTCACTCATGTTTGTCCTCATAGTCATGTGTAGAACCTATTAATCCATGTTTGGGTAAGTATGGGTCCATCTAGTTCATCTTATACACTACAAGTGAGTTTCCACAATGTGGAGTCACAGAGGTACATTTCGGACTCCTTACCTCTTCCGGTTCCCAAATTAGGTCCATTTGATGTTCCTCCCTTGGATTGAGACCGTTTCACTCATGTTTGTCCTCATAGTCATGTGTAGAACCTATTAATCCATGTTTGGGTAAGTATGGGTCCATCTAGTTCATCTTATACACTACAAGTGAGTTTCCACAATGTGGAGTCACAGAGGTACATTTCGGACTCCTTACCTCTTCCGGTTCCCAAATTAGGTCCATTTGATGTTCCTCCCTTGGATTGAGACCGTTTCACTCATGTTTGTCCTCATAGTCATGTGTAGAACCTATTAATCCATGTTTGGGTAAGTATGGGTCCATCTAGTTCATCTTATACACTACAAGTGAGTTTCCACAATGTGGAGTCACAGAGGTACATTTCGGACTCCTTACCTCTTCCGGTTCCCAAATTAGGTCCATTTGATGTTCCTCCCTTGGATTGAGACCGTTTCACTCATGTTTGTCCTCATAGTCATGTGTAGAACCTATTAATCCATGTTTGGGTAAGTATGGGTCCATCTAGTTCATCTTATACACTACAAGTGAGTTTCCACAATGTGGAGTCACAGAGGTACATTTCGGACTCCTTACCTCTTCCGGTTCCCAAATTAGGTCCATTTGATGTTCCTCCCTTGGATTGAGACCGTTTCACTCATGTTTGTCCTCATAGTCATGTGTAGAACCTATTAATCCATGTTTGGGTAAGTATGGGTCCATCTAGTTCATCTTATACACTACAAGTGAGTTTCCACAATGTGGAGTCACAGAGGTACATTTCGGACTCCTTACCTCTTCCGGTTCCCAAATTAGGTCCATTTGATGTTCCTCCCTTGGATTGAGACCGTTTCACTCATGTTTGTCCTCATAGTCATGTGTAGAACCTATTAATCCATGTTTGGGTAAGTATGGGTCCATCTAGTTCATCTTATACACTACAAGTGAGTTTCCACAATGTGGAGTCACAGAGGTACATTTCGGACTCCTTACCTCTTCCGGTTCCCAAATTAGGTCCATTTGATGTTCCTCCCTTGGATTGAGACCGTTTCACTCATGTTTGTCCTCATAGTCATGTGTAGAACCTATTAATCCATGTTTGGGTAAGTATGGGTCCATCTAGTTCATCTTATACACTACAAGTGAGTTTCCACAATGTGGAGTCACAGAGGTACATTTCGGACTCCTTACCTCTTCCGGTTCCCAAATTAGGTCCATTTGATGTTCCTCCCTTGGATTGAGACCGTTTCACTCATGTTTGTCCTCATAGTCATGTGTAGAACCTATTAATCCATGTTTGGGTAAGTATGGGTCCATCTAGTTCATCTTATACACTACAAGTGAGTTTCCACAATGTGGAGTCACAGAGGTACATTTCGGACTCCTTACCTCTTCCGGTTCCCA
Organism: Microthlaspi erraticum; assembly: GCA_902728155.2. NCBI lineage: Eukaryota > Viridiplantae > Streptophyta > Magnoliopsida > Brassicales > Brassicaceae > Microthlaspi > Microthlaspi erraticum. Next base: position 7,073 of record CACVBM020001841.1, on the reverse strand, counting down.
AATTAGGTCCATTTGATGTTCCTCCCTTGGATTGAGACCGTTTCACTCATGTTTGTCCTCATAGTCATGTGTAGAACCTATTAATCCATGTTTGGATAAGTATGGGTCCATCTAGTTCATCTTATACACTACAAGTGAGTTTCCACAATGTGGAGTCACAGAGGTACATTTCGGACTCCTTACCTCTTCCGGTTCCCAAATTAGGTCCATTTGATGTTCCTCCCTTGGATTGAGACCGTTTCACTCATGTTTGTCCTCATAGTCATGTGTAGAACCTATTAATCCATGTTTGGGTAAGTATGGGTCCATCTAGTTCATCTTATACACTACAAGTGAGTTTCCACAATGTGGAGTCACAGAGGTACATTTCGGACTCCTTACCTCTTCCGGTTCCCAAATTAGGTCCATTTGATGTTCCTCCCTTGGATTGAGACCGTTTCACTCATGTTTGTCCTCATAGTCATGTGTAGAACCTATTAATCCATGTTTGGGTAAGTATGGGTCCATCTAGTTCATCTTATACACTACAAGTGAGTTTCCACAATGTGGAGTCACAGAGGTACATTTCGGACTCCTTACCTCTTCCGGTTCCCAAATTAGGTCCATTTGATGTTCCTCCCTTGGATTGAGACCGTTTCACTCATGTTTGTCCTCATAGTCATGTGTAGAACCTATTAATCCATGTTTGGGTAAGTATGGGTCCATCTAGTTCATCTTATACACTACAAGTGAGTTTCCACAATGTGGAGTCACAGAGGTACATTTCGGACTCCTTACCTCTTCCGGTTCCCAAATTAGGTCCATTTGATGTTCCTCCCTTGGATTGAGACCGTTTCACTCATGTTTGTCCTCATAGTCATGTGTAGAACCTATTAATCCATAAGTATGGGTCCATCTAGTTCATCTTATACACTACAAGTGAGTTTCCACAATGTGGAGTCACAGAGGTACATTTCGGACTCCTTACCTCTTCCGGTTCCCAAATTAGGTCCATTTGATGTTCCTCCCTTGGATTGAGACCGTTTCACTCATGTTTGTCCTCATAGTCATGTGTAGAACCTATTAATCCATGTTTGGGTAAGTATGGGTCCATCTAGTTCATCTTATACACTACAAGTGAGTTTCCACAATGTGGAGTCACAGAGGTACATTTCGGACTCCTTACCTCTTCCGGTTCCCAAATTAGGTCCATTTGATGTTCCTCCCTTGGATTGAGACCGTTTCACTCATGTTTGTCCTCATAGTCATGTGTAGAACCTATTAATCCATGTTTGGGTAAGTATGGGTCCATCTAGTTCATCTTATACACTACAAGTGAGTTTCCACAATGTGGAGTCACAGAGGTACATTTCGGACTCCTTACCTCTTCCGGTTCCCAAATTAGGTCCATTTGATGTTCCTCCCTTGGATTGAGACCGTTTCACTCATGTTTGTCCTCATAGTCATGTGTAGAACCTATTAATCCATGTTTGGGTAAGTATGGGTCCATCTAGTTCATCTTATACACTACAAGTGAGTTTCCACAATGTGGAGTCACAGAGGTACATTTCGGACTCCTTACCTCTTCCGGTTCCCAAATTAGGTCCATTTGATGTTCCTCCCTTGGATTGAGACCGTTTCACTCATGTTTGTCCTCATAGTCATGTGTAGAACCTATTAATCCATGTTTGGGTAAGTATGGGTCCATCTAGTTCATCTTATACACTACAAGTGAGTTTCCACAATGTGGAGTCACAGAGGTACATTTCGGACTCCTTACCTCTTCCGGTTCCCAAATTAGGTCCATTTGATGTTCCTCCCTTGGATTGAGACCGTTTCACTCATGTTTGTCCTCATAGTCATGTGTAGAACCTATTAATCCATGTTTGGGTAAGTATGGGTCCATCTAGTTCATCTTATACACTACAAGTGAGTTTCCACAATGTGGAGTCACAGAGGTACATTTCGGACTCCTTACCTCTTCCGGTTCCCAAATTAGGTCCATTTGATGTTCCTCCCTTGGATTGAGACCGTTTCACTCATGTTTGTCCTCATAGTCATGTGTAGAACCTATTAATCCATGTTTGGGTAAGTATGGGTCCATCTAGTTCATCTTATACACTACAAGTGAGTTTCCACAATGTGGAGTCACAGAGGTACATTTCGGACTCCTTACCTCTTCCGGTTCCCAAATTAGGTCCATTTGATGTTCCTCCCTTGGATTGAGACCGTTTCACTCATGTTTGTCCTCATAGTCATGTGTAGAACCTATTAATCCATGTTTGGGTAAGTATGGGTCCATCTAGTTCATCTTATACACTACAAGTGAGTTTCCACAATGTGGAGTCACAGAGGTACATTTCGGACTCCTTACCTCTTCCGGTTCCCAAATTAGGTCCATTTGATGTTCCTCCCTTGGATTGAGACCGTTTCACTCATGTTTGTCCTCATAGTCATGTGTAGAACCTATTAATCCATGTTTGGGTAAGTATGGGTCCATCTAGTTCATCTTATACACTACAAGTGAGTTTCCACAATGTGGAGTCACAGAGGTACATTTCGGACTCCTTACCTCTTCCGGTTCCCAAATTAGGTCCATTTGATGTTCCTCCCTTGGATTGAGACCGTTTCACTCATGTTTGTCCTCATAGTCATGTGTAGAACCTATTAATCCATGTTTGGGTAAGTATGGGTCCATCTAGTTCATCTTATACACTACAAGTGAGTTTCCACAATGTGGAGTCACAGAGGTACATTTCGGACTCCTTACCTCTTCCGGTTCCCAAATTAGGTCCATTTGATGTTCCTCCCTTGGATTGAGACCGTTTCACTCATGTTTGTCCTCATAGTCATGTGTAGAACCTATTAATCCATGTTTGGGTAAGTATGGGTCCATCTAGTTCATCTTATACACTACAAGTGAGTTTCCACAATGTGGAGTCACAGAGGTACATTTCGGACTCCTTACCTCTTCCGGTTCCCAAATTAGGTCCATTTGATGTTCCTCCCTTGGATTGAGACCGTTTCACTCATGTTTGTCCTCATAGTCATGTGTAGAACCTATTAATCCATGTTTGGGTAAGTATGGGTCCATCTAGTTCATCTTATACACTACAAGTGAGTTTCCACAATGTGGAGTCACAGAGGTACATTTCGGACTCCTTACCTCTTCCGGTTCCCAAATTAGGTCCATTTGATGTTCCTCCCTTGGATTGAGACCGTTTCACTCATGTTTGTCCTCATAGTCATGTGTAGAACCTATTAATCCATGTTTGGGTAAGTATGGGTCCATCTAGTTCATCTTATACACTACAAGTGAGTTTCCACAATGTGGAGTCACAGAGGTACATTTCGGACTCCTTACCTCTTCCGGTTCCCAAATTAGGTCCATTTGATGTTCCTCCCTTGGATTGAGACCGTTTCACTCATGTTTGTCCTCATAGTCATGTGTAGAACCTATTAATCCATGTTTGGGTAAGTATGGGTCCATCTAGTTCATCTTATACACTACAAGTGAGTTTCCACAATGTGGAGTCACAGAGGTACATTTCGGACTCCTTACCTCTTCCGGTTCCCAAATTAGGTCCATTTGATGTTCCTCCCTTGGATTGAGACCGTTTCACTCATGTTTGTCCTCATAGTCATGTGTAGAACCTATTAATCCATGTTTGGGTAAGTATGGGTCCATCTAGTTCATCTTATACACTACAAGTGAGTTTCCACAATGTGGAGTCACAGAGGTACATTTCGGACTCCTTACCTCTTCCGGTTCCCAAATTAGGTCCATTTGATGTTCCTCCCTTGGATTGAGACCGTTTCACTCATGTTTGTCCTCATAGTCATGTGTAGAACCTATTAATCCATGTTTGGGTAAGTATGGGTCCATCTAGTTCATCTTATACACTACAAGTGAGTTTCCACAATGTGGAGTCACAGAGGTACATTTCGGACTCCTTACCTCTTCCGGTTCCCAAATTAGGTCCATTTGATGTTCCTCCCTTGGATTGAGACCGTTTCACTCATGTTTGTCCTCATAGTCATGTGTAGAACCTATTAATCCATGTTTGGGTAAGTATGGGTCCATCTAGTTCATCTTATACACTACAAGTGAGTTTCCACAATGTGGAGTCACAGAGGTACATTTCGGACTCCTTACCTCTTCCGGTTCCCAAATTAGGTCCATTTGATGTTCCTCCCTTGGATTGAGACCGTTTCACTCATGTTTGTCCTCATAGTCATGTGTAGAACCTATTAATCCATGTTTGGGTAAGTATGGGTCCATCTAGTTCATCTTATACACTACAAGTGAGTTTCCACAATGTGGAGTCACAGAGGTACATTTCGGACTCCTTACCTCTTCCGGTTCCCAAATTAGGTCCATTTGATGTTCCTCCCTTGGATTGAGACCGTTTCACTCATGTTTGTCCTCATAGTCATGTGTAGAACCTATTAATCCATGTTTGGGTAAGTATGGGTCCATCTAGTTCATCTTATACACTACAAGTGAGTTTCCACAATGTGGAGTCACAGAGGTACATTTCGGACTCCTTACCTCTTCCGGTTCCCAAATTAGGTCCATTTGATGTTCCTCCCTTGGATTGAGACCGTTTCACTCATGTTTGTCCTCATAGTCATGTGTAGAACCTATTAATCCATGTTTGGGTAAGTATGGGTCCATCTAGTTCATCTTATACACTACAAGTGAGTTTCCACAATGTGGAGTCACAGAGGTACATTTCGGACTCCTTACCTCTTCCGGTTCCCAAATTAGGTCCATTTGATGTTCCTCCCTTGGATTGAGACCGTTTCACTCATGTTTGTCCTCATAGTCATGTGTAGAACCTATTAATCCATGTTTGGGTAAGTATGGGTCCATCTAGTTCATCTTATACACTACAAGTGAGTTTCCACAATGTGGAGTCACAGAGGTACATTTCGGACTCCTTACCTCTTCCGGTTCCCAAATTAGGTCCATTTGATGTTCCTCCCTTGGATTGAGACCGTTTCACTCATGTTTGTCCTCATAGTCATGTGTAGAACCTATTAATCCATGTTTGGGTAAGTATGGGTCCATCTAGTTCATCTTATACACTACAAGTGAGTTTCCACAATGTGGAGTCACAGAGGTACATTTCGGACTCCTTACCTCTTCCGGTTCCCAAATTAGGTCCATTTGATGTTCCTCCCTTGGATTGAGACCGTTTCACTCATGTTTGTCCTCATAGTCATGTGTAGAACCTATTAATCCATGTTTGGGTAAGTATGGGTCCATCTAGTTCATCTTATACACTACAAGTGAGTTTCCACAATGTGGAGTCACAGAGGTACATTTCGGACTCCTTACCTCTTCCGGTTCCCAAATTAGGTCCATTTGATGTTCCTCCCTTGGATTGAGACCGTTTCACTCATGTTTGTCCTCATAGTCATGTGTAGAACCTATTAATCCATGTTTGGGTAAGTATGGGTCCATCTAGTTCATCTTATACACTACAAGTGAGTTTCCACAATGTGGAGTCACAGAGGTACATTTCGGACTCCTTACCTCTTCCGGTTCCCAAATTAGGTCCATTTGATGTTCCTCCCTTGGATTGAGACCGTTTCACTCATGTTTGTCCTCATAGTCATGTGTAGAACCTATTAATCCATGTTTGGGTAAGTATGGGTCCATCTAGTTCATCTTATACACTACAAGTGAGTTTCCACAATGTGGAGTCACAGAGGTACATTTCGGACTCCTTACCTCTTCCGGTTCCCAAATTAGGTCCATTTGATGTTCCTCCCTTGGATTGAGACCGTTTCACTCATGTTTGTCCTCATAGTCATGTGTAGAACCTATTAATCCATGTTTGGGTAAGTATGGGTCCATCTAGTTCATCTTATACACTACAAGTGAGTTTCCACAATGTGGAGTCACAGAGGTACATTTCGGACTCCTTACCTCTTCCGGTTCCCAAATTAGGTCCATTTGATGTTCCTCCCTTGGATTGAGACCGTTTCACTCATGTTTGTCCTCATAGTCATGTGTAGAACCTATTAATCCATGTTTGGGTAAGTATGGGTCCATCTAGTTCATCTTATACACTACAAGTGAGTTTCCACAATGTGGAGTCACAGAGGTACATTTCGGACTCCTTACCTCTTCCGGTTCCCAAATTAGGTCCATTTGATGTTCCTCCCTTGGATTGAGACCGTTTCACTCATGTTTGTCCTCATAGTCATGTGTAGAACCTATTAATCCATGTTTGGGTAAGTATGGGTCCATCTAGTTCATCTTATACACTACAAGTGAGTTTCCACAATGTGGAGTCACAGAGGTACATTTCGGACTCCTTACCTCTTCCGGTTCCCAAATTAGGTCCATTTGATGTTCCTCCCTTGGATTGAGACCGTTTCACTCATGTTTGTCCTCATAGTCATGTGTAGAACCTATTAATCCATGTTTGGGTAAGTATGGGTCCATCTAGTTCATCTTATACACTACAAGTGAGTTTCCACAATGTGGAGTCACAGAGGTACATTTCGGACTCCTTACCTCTTCCGGTTCCCAAATTAGGTCCATTTGATGTTCCTCCCTTGGATTGAGACCGTTTCACTCATGTTTGTCCTCATAGTCATGTGTAGAACCTATTAATCCATGTTTGGGTAAGTATGGGTCCATCTAGTTCATCTTATACACTACAAGTGAGTTTCCACAATGTGGAGTCACAGAGGTACATTTCGGACTCCTTACCTCTTCCGGTTCCCAAATTAGGTCCATTTGATGTTCCTCCCTTGGATTGAGACCGTTTCACTCATGTTTGTCCTCATAGTCATGTGTAGAACCTATTAATCCATGTTTGGGTAAGTATGGGTCCATCTAGTTCATCTTATACACTACAAGTGAGTTTCCACAATGTGGAGTCACAGAGGTACATTTCGGACTCCTTACCTCTTCCGGTTCCCAAATTAGGTCCATTTGATGTTCCTCCCTTGGATTGAGACCGTTTCACTCATGTTTGTCCTCATAGTCATGTGTAGAACCTATTAATCCATGTTTGGGTAAGTATGGGTCCATCTAGTTCATCTTATACACTACAAGTGAGTTTCCACAATGT
>CACVBM020001840.1:702067-716220 GCA_902728155.2 Microthlaspi erraticum | reverse complement strand
GATTTGGACTTCAAGACCACTCCAAGACGTAGCATCAGCTTAAGAAGGGCCTTAAAAACATTATAATCATTGGACTTCATCAAATCCAGTTCGAGGAGATTAACACATGAGTTAGCTTTGCAATGCAACTGGAATCAATCAATTTGACCGAGTAGATTGGGAGATATCTCTATTTCCCTGAGACATATACGAGAGAGCTTAATCGGACTGCATCAGTACATCAGACGGCAGCAGCGGCTTGGACCCTTAAACTCAATGGATTTCCATGAAACTCATACACGATATAGCCAGATGAGTTAGTGTTCTAATGCCGTTGGAAGTATGCAATTTGGATAAGCCGTTTAGGAGATATCACGTTTGTACTGAAGACTGGTTAACAGCCGGCCGAACGCACTCGGCCGGACAGGAAGGGAATTGGCTTCGCTCGGCCTTCTCCAGGACCGATCCGGCCGCACGACCGCACCGTCCGACCCGGGAGGCAATGGACCACGATCGACCGAGATCATCACATCACGGCCGACCCCGACGGCCGACCAGCAAATGCCGCGTCGACCCGATCTCCGCGAACAAGAAGCCCACTTATGCAGTTTTGACAATTCTCAGCCCAATTAACCTAAACCGACTTGTGAAGACCTAGGGCACTATAAATAATTTTTTAGCCTCTTTAGAGGAGAGAGCCGCATTAGTTTTAGAGAGTTTACATTGATTTCGTTTTAGAGCTTCATGGGAGAAGATCTCACCTTTGTAACACTATAGAGGAGATTTCTAAACCCTTTTACTTTCTATCAAGTTTTATTATGAATTCTTCTTCATCTCTATGCTTGATCTGTCTTACTATGCTTGAGTAATCTCCTTGTTGGGTTTAAGAGTTTTCAAAGGGTTTTCATGGATTGATTGTTAGGTTGCTAGATTAGGGTTTTATCATTAAAGTTCTTCATCTAAGTTTGTGTTTATTGCTTGTAGCTTGATTGACCGTCTAAGCTAATGCTCTTAGGTAGATTTACTTTCTGACCGCTTGATAAATCTCTTGAATCAACTTAGATGAGCAAGGCATAGTAACCTACGGAAGTAGAATTGCTAGGCTTTGTGAACTAGACCTACGGAAGTAGATCTATCGAATTTGAACTGTTCTTACATGCTTAACCTCTTGATTACCTGCGGAAGTTGTGTGATTTAGGTTGTTAGACATAGTAATTGGCACTGCGGGAGTAGGTCAATTATACTTATTGATTCGAGTTCTAGAACAAACTATTGATTTCCCTATCTATTTGCTTGATTTAATCTATGAAACCTTGAGGATTCTCTGATGCCCAATGCTTTCTTCTATTGCTTTCACCTTATTTACTTTGTTTTGCTTTGAAACCGTGACAACAACAAACCTCCATACTTGAGTCTTAGCTTGATTCGAATCTCATAAACTCATAGTGTAAACTTATCTGGTCCTTGTGTTCGATAACCCGTTACTACATCTGACCTGTGCACTTGCAGAATCAGGGATAGGAATAGGTAAAACCTGATCCCGCATCAAGTTTTCAGCAAGGTTAGTGGGTCTTATCGCTTGCAGCCTAGAGGTTCAGACTTTTGTGCCACAATTGACAGTACCACTCTCAGTTCTAAGACTCATGAAGCTACAAAGGTTGTGAAGGAAAGGTTGACAAAGAACCAAGAGTTGGGAAGGATAAGGTTGAGAGAGGACCAAGGATTGAGAAGCCACGTCTTGAGAGGGCTAGAGTTGAGAAACCACGTTCTGATAGACCACGAGCTGATAGACTTGTTCAAGCCCCTTGTGTGCTTGATGAAGAAAGCCTTCAAGCTTTGTTTGATGAGCCACTAGGAAGGGCTCTAAAAGAAGGGGAGGATGTAGCCTCTAAGGCAAGACCAGGTGATAAAAGAAAGGATCCACCAGCTCAGGCCCCTTCATTCAAGCCATCTCAGCTCACAATGACTTTGTTCCCCACCAAGTTTGAAAATGGGAAGATTGAGTACAAGATAAGGTACAAGGGGAGATCAAGGCCATTCTCTAGAGCCAAAGCCTTGGTGACTTCAGAACAATCCAGGGACCCAACCAAGCTAAAGGAGCTTCTGTCTCAAGTCCTCACTATCACCCTTGATGGTGGGACTAGCTCAACCAATGCCTAAGAAGGTAAAGGTCAAGCTATGGGACCTTAAACAAGCTCACTTGGGAGGAAGTCCCATGTTTATCCTTGTACATATTCTTTATGCAATTTCTATCTATTTTGTGTCTTTAACCTTTCAATAAGTTAAGTTTAGGTGACAAAGGAAGCCAGCTCGACCGACAGCTCGATCGAGCTAGAAACAAGGGCAACTCGATCGAGTTCCACAACTCGACCAAGGTAAGTTTTGAATTTCAAATTTTCAACCGTTTTCCTTGGTCAAGGGAGTGGGTCCCACAAGTTAATTTTGGTCCCCCACTTCCTAATTCGATCAGAAAAACCCTTGCCCTTTGTCCCCTTTTATTCACCTTTTAATCTCAACCACACATCTCAAACACTCCCTCTTCCCCATAACTCGATCGAATCCACCTCTCCCACACCTAAATTTTCTGAAATCACCTCTCTCTCTTCACCACAAGAAAAAATCGAATTTCCTCTCTTTCTCTCTAAGTTTTTGCGATTTTCATTGTTCATCATCTTGTTTGCTTTAGTTCTAGCTTCTGTGATTCTTCCATCATCCAAGCAAGGTATGAACCCTAAACCCTTGATCCTCATCTCGATTCTCTTATTGCTTGTTTTCTCTTTGATTTTGATTGCATGTGCCCCTTGGGTTTATTCTTGAGTAATTGCTTTCATATCATCTCCTGTATATTTGTGAATTTGCCTCACCTCACCTCTGTTTTCACTTAGAACTTGTTGCATGTCTTGTTCCATTGAATTTGAGTTTGGTATTGGTTAAGGTGCTTGTTTTCACTAGAATTGCTATTGTTCCATTTACTTAGTTGTTCTTGGTTCAATTTGATTGATTAGCATCCTTTCCAGCTCTTATTGTTTGAATTAGGTTCGGTTATACTCTGTTTTCACTTAGCTCGATCGAGTTTGTCACTCGAGTTTTTTGACTCGATCGAGCTGAGTGTCGAGTTGACCAAACCGATCATTACAACTCTAATTCTTGAGTTTTTGATGCATTTCAGGAACCAACTTCAAGAAGCAACCAGTTTAAGATGTTGAGAGGTGAAGGAAGCAAGGCAACTTCACAGAGAGGAAGGCTTCCTGCCCAAGAGCCTCACAGAGACTCTTCTTTCGAGTCTTCAGAGAAGGAGGAAGGCTTCCAAGGCCAGATGCTCCAGCTCGACCACCGGACTCGATCGAGTCCAAACAGAGGAAACTCAACTCGGTCGAGCTGAGGGCAAAGCCTCAACTGGTAAGATGCAAACACAAACACAGTCAACAATTCCATTTAGGTTTAGGGTCAAAGGAAAGTCAAGGGGGAAGCAACATTTTTCGGGTTTGACTTTGACTTCTCAGCTCGATCGAGTTGAAGCTTGGCCGGTCGAGTTGAGGAACTCGACCGGTTGGTCGAGTAGATGGTCGAGCTGGTCTTCAAGATGGCTTCTCCTTCTTCCTTTGCGTATCCAGTTGAGCTGCGTCCATGTGCCAAGTCCCTCCATGCTCCTCACGTCCCATATGCTCCAGAATGCTCCAAAAGACCTATTTCAAAGGACCAAACATGCATATGTATGCAAATGCAACCTAAAACTACTATGAATGCATAAGAAGAGAAAAGGAACAAGATATGATGCAAATGGATGCTAAAACTATGCAAAAGATGCATAAAAGATGTACTAAAACTATGCAAAATGCAAGTACATCAACACCCCCAAACTTGAACTTTGCTTGCCCTCAAGCAAACAAATAGAACAAGAAAGAGATGAGGTTTGAAAACAGTTGATTCAACACTTAAAAACATGTCCTCAAAAGCGATTTGCTAAATGTCCAACTTAGAGATTCTAGAATGCAACAAGGTGAGAGATATTCATTAAGATTTAACCATGCTTATCAACATCAATCCCACTTCACAGTCACTCAAACAATGCATTCAAATCAGCAAATCCCTTTAACATTCATTAAGCAAAAACAGTGAACCAAAAACATGCAAGATCAATCAACTCATTTGGTTTCAAGGGTTTATGGGTTAAGAGACAAAGAGGGTCTCTTTTGTATGGTGGTTTAGTAACAGGGATCTCTCAAGAAAGTGGCTTTGCTTTGGCAGAAGGCTAAGTGTTAGAACCAAAGATGATGCAAGAACAGCAGCTCGAGCCGCCTAATCCTAACTCGATCGAGTTCAACACTTAGAGCTTTTTAGAACAAAATCCTAACTACCCTTTTTGGCATTTCGCCTTTGAAACTGAGGAGCTTTGCTCACTTTTCTTTTAAGAACTTCCTAGGGAGAGGCTTCTTGAGGTAACATCTAGCGGTTTGGGATTTTCTAAACACTTAGGGAACTTTTCTTTCCTTTTTGACACTTGAGGCTTTGCCTTCTTTTCTTTCTACTTAGAACCCTTTTTACTTCCTTTTTTAACTTCCCAAACCTTTACTAGACCCTTTTTAACACTGCCAACTCCCTGGACTTAACTAAACTCTTTTTCTTTGGTTTTCCCAACTTTTACCACTTTTCTGGTTTTTGACACCCAACTCGATCGAGCTCGAGTTGGCACCCCCAAACTTAGCCTGAAAACAATCCCAAGAGAACTAGACAACTAGAACTACTGCCCCTGCCGGTTTAAACACAACACCTTATGCTAAGCAAAGCCAAGAAAGGTTCTCACAATCGCACAAGAGATAATCAGCTATGAAATATGGGTAAAGAATGTCCAGATATGTATGTGGTAGCCATGAGTTGAAATCAAATGCAAGCATTGGTAATTAAAGATCAAGTTATGGTTCAAATAGATAGGGAAATGCATCAAATCACAGCAATGGTTGAATGAGATGTGCATGCAGTGATATGATCAAGATAAACATGGTTCTTGCTGCTCAATCAATCTCACCCTAATGCACAAAAGAATCTAAAAACAGGGCACTCAAGAAATCGCAAAAGATGACAAGTTTTCAAAGTCAAATCAACAATGCAAGTGAAAAATGCAATCCTAAACAAGTCTAACAAATATGAATGCAAAAAGATGAAAATATTTTTGGATTTTTTGAAAATTTTATGATTTTTTTGGTTTTTCTATGCAAAAGATAATGAAAAACTAAGAACAAAGAAAACAAGGTTAAATCATCTCTTGAACCCTCCCCCAAACTTAAATCACACAGTCCCTTGTGTGAGAAAAATTTAGTGAAAGATTCAAGAGGGCAAAACCAAGAAAAAACAAGAACAAATGCAAGAAAATATGAAATGGTATATACAAGGGTTGGTGTTTGGATACCTCAGTGTCCCCCAAAGAACTGGGAGGCTAGGTCGTGGTCTGGAGATGGTAGACGGCCATCAGGAGCACTCCATGCAACTGGGTTCTCTTGGCTCACTCGATCGAGCTTGTGGCTCCTCTTCCTCCTCTTCTTCATCTCAAAGTGTGTGTGGCTTCCTTGGCCTTGGTGGAGCTTGGTGCTCGAACTGTCCATAGGGGTCCATCTCTGGGAGAAGTCCTGGTAGGTTGGATCGTACTCGAATCCCAGGATTCTCAAACTGGGGCTCCTCCAGGTCAACTCGACCGTCAGCTCGATCGAGTTGAGTTTCCTCTGTTTGGACTCGATCGAGTCCGGTGGTCGAGCTGGAGCGTCTGGCCTTGGAAGCCTTCCTCCTTCTCTGGCTCGAAAGAAGAGGCTCTGTGAGGCTCTTGGGCAGGGAGCCTCCTTGGAGTGGTGAGGAGTGATCTACTCCTAGGGAAAGTGGGGCCTTGGACTTCTTCTTCTTGCTTGAAGAACCAGAAACCTTCTTCTCCAAACTCTTGATCTTGCTCACCATCTTGTCCATGGACTTTTGCATCTTCTCAATGGCTTTCCCTTGCCATTTGTTGAACTTTTGGAGAAGTCCAATCCTCTTGTGGCAGCCACAACAGAGGGGTTCATCCTTGGAGCCTCATACTCCTCAAAGTAATAGCACTCAGGCTCACCCAAATCCGCACTCTCCTGGCACTCAGCTCGATCCTCAGCTCGAGACTCAGCTCGATCCTCAGCTCGATCGAGCTCAGGCTCCTCTTCTCGCAAATCATCCTCATGCCCAACTAATGTGTACACAGGGGGTCTGAAGTCAATGTTCTCACCCCTGCTACTGTGGTGAGCTCTGGGTTGGGCAGGAGAAGCTTGGAGGGTCCAGCCAATGGATGTGTGAACTTGAATTGGAATCTCCCATCCAACTCCTTGTGCTCAATGAGAGGTTGGTCTTGCAAAACTTGATGTCCATCCAACCTGGTTCAGTAGGCTCTCTTATCAGTTGGGTTCACTCCAGCAGCACACAAGATAGGTGTGATGAGCCCTCCAACACTTAAGCCTTCCTCGTTGATGCCTAGTGTTGTAAGCTGTGATCTTGTAGGTAAGGAGATGGTCAAGGAAGGCATCAAGTTCCCTGTGTCAGATCTATCTCCTCCTGATCCTCTTGCCATCCTTGTGCGTGAGATGAATGGGCTTGATTCCCATGTCAAGAAACTTGAGTTCCCCTCATTGATTGTCCAGGTGCTTTCCTTGCAAAGAAGGTGTTGGCAAGTGCCTTGTGCACATACCTCAAGCACTGGGCTCCTGATCTGAGCAGCCTTGGACCTTGAGGAAGAGTACACTCCATCAGCGATTGTAGCCCAAACCCTTTGGAGTTCCTTTTCCTTGAAGTTCCACTTGGTTCCCTTCTCCATAGTTGAACCCAAACAAGATTCCAGCTGCCTAAAGGTCACCATTCTCTTCTCTCCCTTAGCCAAGAACGTGATCCATCCCAATCCTTGGTCCAAATCAGCTCTATCTTCTCTCATACATGTGATACCTCATTGAAGCCAAGAACTCACAAGTGAGCTCCTTGTAGGATTCCATGTGGTAAGAGAAAACTTGGCCAAGTGCATGTTCTTGAGAAACTCCACATCCTCAAAGATTCCAAGGGCCTTCATGTGTCAACATGTGGGTACTTGGTCTCCAAAGTCCATGGAGAAGAGAGCATTGTAGTGCTCTTGGTACATGGGGAGCTCATCCTCTCTTCCTCTGACTCCTCTCTCCATGGGCACATTCTCATTGCTCCTCATGCTCACTTCTCCTCAATCTCTTGATTCACCTCTTCCTCCTCTTCTTCACTTGGAGACTCATCATTCTCCTCTTGGGTTTCACTCCAATCTCAAACTCTCCTTGCTTCACTCTCACTACTAATAGGATCATTCCTCTTCTTGGTTCTCCTCTCTTCCCTCAATTCTCCTCTCAGACCTCCTCAGAGACATCCTTTCTTCTTCCTTGATCTCACTTTCCAACCTCATCTTGCATCCTTTCTCTCTTCTTGCTTCTCTCCCTTGCTTTCTGAAGCTGCTTGGCTTCCTTCACCTCTCAACATCTTACTTGTTGCTCTTGAGTTGGTTCCTGAAATGCATCAAAAACTCAAAGAATTAGAGTTGTAATGTTGGTTTGGTCAACTCGACACTCAGCTCGATCGAGTCAAAAAACTCGAGTGACAAACTCGATCGAGCTTGGGTGAAAACAGAGTATAACCGAACCTAATTCAAGTATTAAGAGCTGGAAAAGGATGCTAATCAATCAAATTGAACCAAGAACACAAGTAAATGGAACAATGAGCAATTCTAGTGAAAACTAGCATCTTAACCAATACCAAACTCAAATTCAATTTCAAGCACATGCAACAAGTTTAAGGCAAAACAGAGGTGAGGTGAAGCAAATTCACAAGATTATAAGAGAAAAAGAAAGCAATTACTCAAGAACAAGTCCACAAGGGACACATGCAATCAAAAATCAAAGGAAACAAGCAATAGGAAATCGAGATGAAGATCAAGGGTTTTAGGTTCATACCTTGCTTGATGATGGAAGAATCACAGAAACAAGAACTAAACAAAGACAAAACAAAGAGAAATCGCAAAAACTTAAGAGAAAAGGAGAAATTCGATTTTCTTGTGGTGAAGAGAGAGAGAGATGATTTCAGAAATTTTAAGATTGTGGGAGAGAGAGAGGTGGATTCGATCGAGTTATGGGGAAGAGGAGTGTTTGAGATGTGTGGTTGAGATTAAAAGGTGAAATAAAGAGGGAACAAGAAGCTAGGGATTCTCTGATCAATTAGGGTAGTGGGGGACCAAAATCAGCTTGTGGGACCCACTCCCTTGACCAAGAAAACGGTTATGAATTTGAAATTCAAAAACTTACCTTGGTCGAGTTGGGAACTCGATCGAGTTGCCCTGGTTTCTAGCTCGATCGAGCTGTCGGTCGAGCTGGCTCCTTGACACCTAAACTTAACTTATTGAAAGGTTAAAAACATAAAGATAGATAGAAATTGCATAAATAGAGTATGTACAAGGATAAACATGGGACTTCCTCCCAAGTGAGCTTGTTTAAGGTCCCATAGCTTGACCTTTACCTTCTTAGGCATTGGTTGAGCTAGTCCCACCATCAAGGGTGATAGTGAGGACTTGAGACAGAAGCTCCTTTAGCTTGGTTGGGTCCCTGGACTGTTCTGAAGTCACCAAGGCCTTGGCTCTAGAGAATGGCCTTGATCTCCCCTTGTACCTTATCTTGTACTCAATCTTCCCATTTTCAAACTTGGTGGGGAACAAAGTCATTGTGAGCTGAGATGGCTTGACTGAAGGGGCCTGAGCTGGTGGATCCTTTCTTTTATCTCCTGGTCTTGCCTTAGAGGCTGCATCCTCCCCTTCTTTAGAGCCCTTCCTAGTGGCTCATCAAACAAAGCTTGAAGGCTCTCTTCATCAAGCACACAAGGGGCTTGAACAAGTCGCTCAGCTCTTGGCCTATCAGATCGTGGTTTCTCAACTCTAGCCCTCTCAAGACGTGGCTTCTCAATCCTTGGTCCTCTCTCATCCTTATCCTTCCCAACTCTTGGTTCCTTGTCAACCCTTTCCTTCACAACCTTTGTAGCTCCATGACTCTTAGAACTGAGATTGGTACTGTCAATTGTGGCACAAAAGTCTGAACCTCTAGGCTGCAAGCGATATGACACCAAACTATTCACCTTGTGAAGGATCACTTCTTGCTTGTGAAAGTCTATTGAAGCGCCAACTGTACTAAGGAAAGGGGTTCCCAATAGCAAAGGCAAATCCTTCTCTTCTTCCATTTCCATCACAGTGAGATCAGTTTGGATGATGCATTCTCCAATTTTCAAGTGATAGTTCTTGAACACTCCAAGAGGAGACTTAGAAGTTGCATCTCCAAACATGATTGAAGTAGTAGGGCGCTGCAAGGCTCCAGCATGCCTAGCTTCTCTGCCATGGAGAGAGAGATCAGATTGATGCTTGCTCCAGAATCCACTAAGGCATTGTCAATCTCAAGATGCCCAAGTGTGCAAGGGAGAGTGAATTTCCCTTGATCCTTGACCTTTGGTAGGAAGGTGGGTGAAGTAAGCAGGTTGAACTGATGAGTAGACTCTTGTAGGACCTCTGAAACTTTATCACTGTTGGCCAGAACATCCTTGACCATTTGCATTTGATCAAATGCCTCACTCATGCTATCCATAGAGGCAACTCAATTCCAATCCCACTGAGATCTCTTCTGAACTTGTGAATCACTTCCTTGTGACCTTGACTAAGTAGGCGAGACGAGGAAGCGGCAACCGGTTGTAAGGATCAAGCAAAACAGGCTTGAGGACAGAAGGGTCGGACTCGATCGAGCTAAGGCTAAGGTTCGATGATGTTGAGTCAGGTTTTACCAAACTCTAAGAACAGTCTAGAACACAGATCACGAATATAAAACCATTCCACTTTCGAGGCTCCGGCTCCTTTGTTAATCTACCTAGTCGCTAAACTTTTGGTATGTCCCTAGGTGATTAAATCAAGCTTTAGAATGAATAGGTTCTGATACAGTTCACTAGATATAGTAGATCAACTTTCGCAGTCTAAGAAACCTAGCTTGTCAAAGAATATGTCCGGCGAATGATACAACACTGTCGAGGCTCAAATCAACCTAAGATCGGATTACTAGATGCGCGGTAAAGCAATCAGCATTAGTTAAGTGCACAAGACGAGACAAAGACTCTAATATAATCCCTAGCTAATCATTGAAATCAAAGATCATGCAAGCAACTCATTGAATAGTAACCCTAGCAACCTAACTAGTGGATTACTCAGACATGATCAAAGCAAACACACATAGAGATGAAGAAAACATGATTGCAATAAAACTTAGAGTAGGAAATCGAAATACAAGGGCGGCTCTCTTTCACAAGAGGCTAAAAAGCTATATATATAGTGCTAGGTCTTCAGAGGCGGCTTAGGGTTAAGCCGGGCTTGAAAATAGTGAAACGGGCTTCGGGTGCGTTGGGACGGTCGGTCGGGACGATCGGGATCGGTCGTGGCCGGACGGAATTCGCGGTCGGCCGCTGTGGTCGGACGGTGAAGATTGGCCGATGTTTCTCGGCCGGACGCGGGACGTCTTCCCGGCTCGGACGGATGCATCGGCCGTGGTACGCGAGTAGGTTGCGCGGCCGCGAGGCGTTGCTTCCCGGCTCGCGCGGCGTGGCGCTGTGAGTGGTCGTGGCTTGGCCGACCGCGGGACATGTTTCCCGGGTCGTGATGCGTGATCGGCCGGATGGTTTGAACTTTGGCCGAGACTTCAGACGGACGGATGATTTTGGCCGCGGAACATTCGTTCCTCGGCCGGTCTGCGCGGTTGGGCGCTTTCTCGATAGAGCCGTCTGGACAGTCTTCACTCTTTTGGTTATAACTCCTTTTCTACTCATCCAAATGAGGCCGTTCCAGTTGCGTTGGAAAGTTAACTCAATCAGAGCACGCAGGGAACTGGTCTTGATGAAATCCATTGAGTAGATCTTTTTCTGGGCCCTCTTAAAGTTGATGCTTGTGCATGGAGCGGCTTGAAGTGCAAATCCTATGGTTTTGCTCCAAAATGCATCATTTCACCTGTTTAGACTCTAGACACTATAAACACAGTAAAACTACCTTTTTAGATAGAAAACCTGCCAAAAACCATTAGAAAACAATACTAAAACAGTATAAAAAGTGTAAATAGAGGTATATCAACTCCCCCAGACTTAGATCTTTGCTTGTCCCCAAGCAAAAAGAATCTAAATCCGTGAAAGAGGTTTGAAAACGTGGAAACTCCCTTGCTCTTTTGAATATCCTGTGAAAGGTTCCTTTCCTGTATTCCACTATGAACATAGACAACATAAGGTTAGCTTCACATACACCCTGCAAGTTTAGCGAACAATACCAACCCAACTAGTCTCATCCAGCAATCCAAACTCTCTATTGCTAACCTCTTGCATAAATTTAAAGCGTGAATTCTTTATCAAGGGGACATCGATCAATTGAACTTGTTCTTACCCACTTGATCTTCTCCAAGATTGTCTTTAAGTGCAATGAGTTCTTTTCCTCTCTCTTTCTCACATCAGAACTTTGAAAGGTCAATTTCTCCCTACTTTTCTAGGGTATCATTTTATTTTTTCTATTGACCCTTCTTTCAACCACAGGATAAGTCTTTAGCTTGTTCCTTGTTTGACTAAGGTATTCCATAAGACATGAAGGTACAGACATATGCATTCCTCATGCTTACTTGTTTCCTTGTGCTCTTTGAGCTTTTTCTCATAAATATTACTTACCATTTGGGATGGGAGAGAGAGGAGAACTCTTTAAAGATTAGACAAATCTTATTGAAAATCAAGCAAGGAACTGTCGACATGTATGCCAACCCCCTTGACAAGAGTAATTAAGATTGATTAAGGTGAGGTTAACTCTAGATTGCTTGGTTACCTTAGAAATTTTGCTGAGCTAGCATGTCGATCCACTGTAAGAGCTTCTGTTAGGCTTGTGCCTTTAGCTGGTTTCTGCTCTAGGGTCATGGATTGTTAGCACAACACTCTCAATTCTCAAAGCAAGTTCATAACTTCCGGACTGGTTTTTGACTCAATAAAACTTTTTGAAAAACATGAAACAAAGTGAATAAAACATAAGAAAAGAAAGAAAAATGCATTAGTAACACAATAAAACTCCCCCCAGACTTAACTTGCACCGTCCCGGTGAAAGCAAATCACATTAAGGTGAGAGGTAATATTCAAAGTAAAAGAAAAATAAAAAGAAATTCATTAAAATGAGATAGGGATAGAAAATGGAGATTTGTAAGTGTCCATTGCACTAAGTACCACTTGAGATGACTATGTGTGGCAGTGAGAAGAACTCTCTTCCTCATCTATGGGGTCATCGCCTTCTGAACCAAGCTCTGAGTCTAGTGAGAACTCACCAAGGTCAGGCTCATATGGCTCTCTAGCGGTGGAAGAAGGGCGAAAGAGTCTCTCCGGTGCAATGTGGCGAACTACACGAACTAGGCGTGAGATGAAGCGAGATTGGCACTCCACTATCTTCTCCAGCTTGTTAACACGGTCTAGAGCTTGGTCGCGGCCATGCCAGTAGTGAGAACATGGCGTTCTTGGTGGCGGCGTTGAGTCTTGACTGCATGCTGAAGTGTGCGATAGGTGAGCATGGGGAATGATGGTTTCTCACTTGATGGAACATAGAAGTCTTCCTCATTGGGCTGGAAAGTGACAACACCTGAGCGTAGGCTTGGGATGTCTTCATGTGGCAGCAAGACAAGGGAAGTGTTGGCTGGACCAATTGGAAACTCATAGCAAAACCGAGTTGGGTCTTTAGTCCAACGGTTTAGGAAGTGGATGTGCTGAAGAGCATGGAGATCCAAAGGGGTTGGCTTGGGTAGTGGCTCATAGTTGGGAATGTCAATCCCCACATGTTGTACTATGGCCGTGATAAGCCTCCCAAAACGAACACAAAGCTTCTTGTTGCCTTCCAAGTCTTGAGCTAGCTTCCTCACATTGATGAATGTCTTGGCAAGTAAAAGCCAAGGTTGGCCTTGTACTCATGCTTGATGAATGGTGTGGTGAGGATGTAGAACTCATCAGTTGTGACCTTGTTGGCTTCTTGTTTGCATTGGAAAGTGGTGGAGATGAGGCGGTGCACATAGCGAATGGCTGGATGAGTGATTCTAGACACCTTTGATCTTGAAGGCAAGAATGGTTCATTGGCAAAGTGTGTCCAATCAGCAAAGGCAGCTTGTTTCCTCTTTGAGTTCTCCTTGAAGTCATGTGCTGTCTCATTGGGAAGTCCAAAGAGTTGGCATAGAGCTGAGATGGAGATGCGCCCATTGGCATCGCCTATCTTGAAGAGTAGGAGTCCATCACCAGCTGGTTGGTCTCCATTGTGGTTGGGAAAGGCAAGAGCTACTGTGGAGAGGAACTCCTTGGTGAGCATTGAGTACTCGCTGCACTCTATCTTGAAGAGCTTGCTCAAGCCAAGCTTCCTTAGATACCATGTGACATCATCTTTATCTTGAGAATGCAAAGTGTCCATCTTCTCATATATCTCCTTTCTATTCCTTTTCTGGCCATCCATGATCTGTTGGAGGATTCCTTCAAATCTTCCACCTTGTTGGTTTGGAGGAGCTTGATTTGGTGAAGAAGCATAAGGCTCCTTGGGCGGATATGATGTTCTCTGCTCATACCCTTGCCTTGGCTGGAAATGGCTTCCTTGAGATTGGTAAGGAGGCCTTTGTTGTTGTGGATACACTTGGTCTTGAGGATTCTCCACATTGGGGTTTCTATAAGACATGTTGGGGTTTGGGCGATAGCTTGGATTGTATCCCTTGTTCCCATAGTTTCCAATGTAGTTCACATCTTCTTCATTGGCTTCATTAGAGAAGTCTCCCATACATTCTCTTGATGGGTCTTCATTAGCATCACTCATCCCTTCTATTGCATTGATATGCTTGAGCTGTCCCTTAAGAACTTGAGCCATCATGTTCTTGAGTTCAGTCATTTGAAAAGAATCAGGGGAGTAGTAGTGGTGCGGCTTGAGCGATCATAATCAGGACAATTGTTACAATCACTAGCTGCAAGATTCTCAATAAGAACCTTAGCTTCATCAATTGTCTTGGTCATGAAGTTTCCATTGCTTGCAGTGTCCAATGAAAGCTTGTACTTGTGGTCTATGCCACGATAGAAAATGTTCCATAGGTTTCCCTCCTTGAAAC
>CACVBM020001840.1:496370-699970 GCA_902728155.2 Microthlaspi erraticum | reverse complement strand
TCATTGTTCCCGGACTGGTTTTGACTCAATAAAACAGAAGTTTTGAAAAAGTGGGTTAGGAAAAACCAATTATAAGATCAAAACAACCATGAACAAACACATTAGTACCGACAATCCCCCCAGACTTAACTTGCACCGTCCCGGTGAAAGAAAATCCAATTAAGGGAGTTAAAGAAAGAGGTAATAAAGTGGTTGTGAATGTAAAAAGAAAGATGTAACCTGATTTGGTGTTACTTGAAGAATGGTGAATGCAGTGGAATGATGGTAGTGATGGAATGCAAGTGTGGTGAGGTGGGATGGGTGAGATGCAGATGGAATGAGATGGGATGGTGTGTTGGGCGGCTTGAGAGGACATGGGCGAGCGTGGAGAGGTTCTGCTCGGCCATCTAAGTCGCGCCAACTATGAACATTCTTCTTGTGGTATATCTTCTTTACCATTGTGTGGTTCTTAGATTCCTGTTTCCAAAACTCAAAACAAAACTAGACATTAACTAAAACAAATTGAAAAGAAAAGTAAAGAAAAACACCTTTCATGGGTTGCCTCCCATGCAGCGCTTCTTTTGAGTCATTAGCTTGACTGATAGGATCTCTTAGTTGGAGATGGGGTAAGGGCACGGCCTGAGACATAGTCTTTTAGTTCTTGTCTCATTGTGACCTTGAGTGTGGTCTGGTGGCTCTCTTGGGCGGCCTTGGGCAGTGATGAGGTAAGACAGCTTGTTTGGTGCAATGAATGGTATGGTCTTGTAAAAGACTGTCTTGTCCACATTGGCTAAGGACATTCGCCGGTTTGGAAGGTCCATGACAGCTCCAGCAGTGGCCAAAAAGGGTCGGCCTAGTATCAATGGTGTGTCACATCCTCCTTGAATGTTTATGACATGAAAGTCCACCGGGATCTTGATATCTCCAATCTCTAGAAGAACATCAACAACAACTCCTCTTGGCTTGGCTATAGTATGGTTAGCAAGTCCAATACTAATTTGAGCAGGTTGCAAGCGTGTGATGCCAAGGAGTTTGGCGGTTTGGGTTGGCATGAGGTTTATGCAAGAGCCAGAATCGCATAGTGTTCTATCAAAGTAATGACCATTTACTTGACAGGGAATAGAGAATTGACCTGGGTCTTCAATCTTGTAGAGGGTCTTGAAGGTAGGCTGAACTTTAGCTTTCTCAAAAAGCTCTTTATGTCTCAGGTGTCTCTTGCAGTTGTGGAAGAAAGGTGGTGAATGGGTAGTGGCGCCAAGCTTTTGGAAAGACATGCTGGCTGGAAGAGTTTGGACAAACTGATTGAACTCAGCAAGCTTCTCTCTTGATATGGAATTGACATACCACTTGGGGTGGTGGTGATGATGGTGGTGATGGTGGTTGATTGACTGCATGAGGGGCAAGGGGAAATCGAGCTTTCCTGAAAAGTTGGTGTATCTCTTCTTTGTTTTCACTAGTTGTGAAAAAGAACTCCACTAGACCATGTTTATCCCAAGCTTCTTCAAAAGTGACATAGAATGGAAGTGATTTCACCTTAGCATTGAACTCTTAAGCTTCATGGGGCTTATCTTGTTGGGATCAATGGGATCATACTGCCAAGTATCTTCTTCTTCAGTAGGTGGTGATGGTCTTTGCATTGCTTCCAATCTTGGAAGTGCAGAAGCTTGACTTCTTGGTGAGAAACGAGGGTCTCTAGGGCTAGGTGTATCCTTGCTCTGTTTTGGGGAAGCATTGATGTCGATGCTCTGCTCTTCATCTTCATCATTCAAGTTGTTCCTCATACTCTCTTTCTTCTTCTTCATTGTCCTCATGGACTTGAGTATTGCTTCTTCTTGTGATGGCATTGCAATAAAAGGGAGGGTGGTTGGGTGTTGGACTCCTCTCTCTCTTGTAATTGGCATGAGATGATCCTTCAAGGGCTTGTAGGCGGTTGTAGATGATCCAAGATGCTTGCTATTGCCATAGCTAGTATCTTCAATTCTCATGCTCTTGTTCAGCAACTCTTGATATTTGGAAGCAACATCAAGCTTAACTAGGGTCAGAGATCGATCATGATCCTCTCTTAACTTCTTAATGTCTTCATCAAGCTTGATCACTTGCTTGAATAGGACTTCAGATTTGTTTCCAAGGCTCTCATGGATGAAATCGATTCTTCTCTCCATCTTCTTTGTACTCTCATCTTGATTTCTCAAGTACTCTTGAAGCATCTCTTCAATCTTGGTTTGGCGCAGCTTGATAGCTCTCCCTTGGGAAAAGTGGTGTCTTGTTTATGTCTGGTGATGATGGATGGTGTTGTGAATAGCTTGGGCGTGGTGGTGGGACATAAATAGGACCTTTAGCAAATCTGTGGAGGAAAGCTCCTTTGTATCCATTCCAAGTCTTGAAAGCATGTTGGGCATTGAACTTAGCCCATTCTTTGGCTTGTCCAGCTAGTGATAGTTGGAAAAGTTGTATCTTCTTGGGGTTGTCTCCAAGTCCATAGTCGTGGCAAAGCTGCTCAAAGTTGCATAGATGCTCCTTTGCACACTCTGAAGTAGAATTGTAGAAAGGATTCCTCTCCACATGCTTGATTAGCTCTTCATTCAGACTTCAGGATGGGGTGGTATGCCTCCCCATTCTTCTTCATCACGCTCTCTCTCCAGCTGATGAGAGTAGTGGTGTACTTGGATTTGAAAGGTGGTCCTTGCAAATCTCTTCAAGAAAGCTTCTCTAAAATCGATCCATGACTCGATTGTAGAGAGTGGTTCATGCTGCGCCCAATCTAGTGCTGGTCCAGCTAGTGATGTGCTGAATAGCATCATCTTCTTCTCAAAGTCAAAAACTCCATAGGAATCACAAAGATTGTCAAAGTGATCTATGTGCTCCAGCGCATACTCTGAAAACAGATCATGGAATTGATCTCTCTTCACGAACTCGATCAGCTCAGGGTTAATCTCCTCTTCTGGTGTGGCTAGAAGGTGTCTCTTCTCTGTGATGCGGCTTGGCTAGACGTCTCCAGGTCGGCTGCTTCAAGGTAAGGAAGAAGTTTCTTCTTTGTCTTCAAAGGGATAGTCTTGGAGGACTATCCCATGAAGGTGGTGGTGCTTGAGGGCTTGACATCTCTTGTTCGCTCAAGAGGTCTTTGAGGTGGTATGTGGCGAAGGGAATCGCCTTTATAGGGGAAAGGCTTGTGGCTCCTTCTCCATATCTAACTAGGAAAACCTGAAAAGCTAAAAACAAAAACAAAAAGGAAAAACAAAATCAAAGAAAAAGGAAAAATAACAAAACTAAAAAGGAAAAGTGAAAAACCCTAGACTAGCTCTCTTGCAAGAGCTTGTAGGTGCGAATTGGTCCCCGGCAACGGCGCCAAAAACTTGATCGCGGGATCAGGTCTTCCCTTTCCTATCCCTGATTCTGCAAGTGCACAGGTCAGAAGTAGTAAACGGGTATCGAACACGAGGACCAGATTGCACACTACAACTATGAGATTGAGATCAAGCTAGGGCAAAAGTATAAGTTGGTTGAGTGCAGAGAAAGTAAAGCATGCAAGTAATAAAGAAAGTGAGATCAATAGGAGAAAAGGGCTAAGCAATAGGATAGTCTTAAGATAAGCAATTCATGAAGCATGAAATCAATCAATTAGGGTTACCTGCATTAGGTGCTAATCTAGAACTTGAAACACTATGGTATGATCATTCCACTGTCGAGGCTCCGACCCCTTTGTTAATCTACCTAGTCGCTAAACTTTTGGTATGTCCCTAGGTGATTAAATCAAGCATTAGTTCGATTAAGTTCAATTGTTCACAACCTACAAGTAGATCAACTTTCGCAGTCTAAAAGAGATTGCCCACCAAATACTAGTTCAGGCGAATGATACAGCACTGTCGAGGCTCAAATCAACCTAAAGGCATATGCTAATTGGCCAGATTAACAACAAGCATTAAGTATAAGCAAAGATGGAGATTATAAGTAAAACCCTAATTGTGATCAATCATCAAGCATACATGAATGCTATCCTCATCTCGCCTACTTAGTCAAGGTCACAAGGAAGTGATTCACAAGTTCAGAAGAGATCTCAGTGGGATTGGAATTGAGTTGCCTACTATGGATAGCATGAGTGAGGCATTTGATCAAATGCAAATGGTCAAGGATGTTCTAGCCAACAGTGATAAAGTTTCAGAGGTCCTACAAGAGTCTACTCATCAGTTCAACCTGCTTACTTCACCCACCTTCCTACCAAAGGTCAAGGATCAAGGGAAATTCACTCTCCCTTGCACACTTGGGCATCTTGAGATTGACAATGCCTTAGTGGATTCTGGAGCAAGCATCAATCTGATCTCTCTCTCCATGGCAGAGAAGCTAGGCATTGCTGGAACCTTGCAGCGCCCTACTACTTCAATCATGTTTGGAGATGCAACTTCTAAGTCTCCTCTTGGAGTGTTCAAGAACTATCACTTGAAAATTGGAGAATGCATCATCCAAACTGATCTCACTGTGATGGAAATGGAAGAAGAGAAGGATTTGCCTTTGTTATTGGGAACCCCTTTCCTTAGTACAGTTGGCGCTTCAATAGACTTTCACAAGCAAGAAGTGATCCTTCACAAGGTGAATAGTTTGGTGTCATATCGCTTGCAGCCTAGAGGTTCAGACTTTTGTGCCACAATTGACAGTACCAACTCTCAGTTCTAAGAGTCATGGAGCTACAAAGGTTGTGAAGGAAAGGGTTGACAAGGAACCAAGAGTTGGGAAGGATAAGGATGAGAGAGGACCAAGGATTGAGAAGCCACGTCTTGAGAGGGCTAGAGTTGAGAAACCACGATCTGATAGGCCAAGAGCTGAGAGACTTGTTCAAGCCCCTTGTGTGCTTGATGAAGAGAGCCTTCAAGCTTTGTTTGATGAGCCACTAGGAAGGGCTCTAAAAGAAGGGGAGGATGCAGCCTCTAAGGCAAGACCAGGGATAAAAGAAAGATCCACCAGCTCAGGCCCCTTCAGTCAAGCCATCTCAGCTCACAATGACTTTGTTCCCCACCAAGTTTGAAAATGGGAAGATTGAGTACAAGATAAGGTACAAGGGGAGATCAAGGCCATTCTCTAGAGCCAAGGCCTTGGTGACTTCAGAACAGTCCAGGGACCCAACCAAGCTAAAGGAGCTTCTGTCTCAAGTCCTCACTATCACCCTTGATGGTGGGACTAGCTCAACCAATGCCTAAGAAGGTAAAGGTCAAGCTATGGGACCTTAAACAAGCTCACTTGGGAGGAAGTCCCATGTTTATCCTTGTACATACTCTATTTATGCAATTTCTATCTATCTTTATGTTTTTAACCTTTGAATAAGTTAAGTTTAGGTGTCAAGGAGCCAGCTCGACCGATAGCTCGATCGAGCTAGAAACCAGGGCAACTCGATCGAGCTACACAACTCGACCGAGGTAAGTTTTTGAATTTCAAATTCATAACCGTTTTCTTGGTCAAGGGAGTGGGTCCCACAAGCTGATTTTGGTCCCCCACTACCCTAATTTGATCAGAGAATCCCTAGCTTCTTGTTCCCTCTTTATTTCATCTTTTAATCTCAACCACACATCTCAAACACCCTCTTCCCCATAACTCGATCGAATATTTTTCTGAAATTCATCTCTCTCTCTCTCTCATCACCACAAGAAATCGAATTTCTCTTTCTCTATAAGTTTTTGCGATTTCTATTGTTGCTCCTCTTGTTTTGCTTTAGTTCTAGTTTCCTGTTCTTCAATCATCATTCAAGCAAGGTATGAACCCTAACCTCTTGATTCCTTCATCTCGATTCCTCCTATTGCTTGTTTTCTCTTTGATTTTGATTGCATGTGTCCCTTGTGGACTTGTTCTTGTTAATTGCCTTCATATTTCGCCTCTGCTATAGTCTTGTTAATTTGTTTCACCTCACCTCTGTTTTGCCTTTGAACTTGTTGCATGTGCTTAAAATTTGAATTTGAGTTTGGTATTGGTTAAGGATGCTTGTTTTCACTAGAATTGCTCATTGTTCCATTTACTAGTTGTTCTTGGTTCAATTTGATTGATTAGCATCCTTTCCAGCTCTTAATACTTGAATTAGGTTTGGTTATACTCTGTTTTCCCTAGCTCGATCGAGTTTGTCACTCGAGTTTTTTGACTCGATCGAGCTGAGTGTCGAGTTGACCAAACCGATCATTACAACTCTAATTCTTGTAATCTTTGATACATTTCAGGTACTTTAGTGAAAAACAGTGTAACAAGGATGACAAACAGTGAGGGAAGCGCTTCACAGAGGAGAATGGTTGAGGGTGAATCAAGCAATGCAAGGAAAGAAGGCTTAAGATGCAAGCCGATTTGAAGAGGATGATCAGAGGATGGAAGATCTGATGCAGAGGAATATGTACTCTGAGGAGGAACAGTCTGAGAGTGAGAGGATTGAGGGAAGAAAGGAGAACCAAGAAGAGGAATGACCCATAAGTAGTGAGAGTGAGCAAGGGGAGTTTTGAGTGAACCTTGTTCAAGAGGAGGGAAATGGTTCTCCAAATGAACAAGGAGGAAGAAAGTGAGGTCCAAGTTGATGAAGATGGATCAAGAGGGGAACCAAGATGAGCAGATGGAGGATGCTGAGGCAGAGCAAGAGGAGGATGAGCTCCCTATGTACCAAGAGCACTACAATGCTCTCTTCTCCATGGACTTTGTGAGACCAAGTACCCACATGATGACAATGAGGCCCTTGGATCTTTGAGGATGTGGAGTTGGTGCTCAAGAACATGCAATTGGAAGTTCTTCTCTCACCGCATGGAGTCTTACAAGGAGTTCACTTGTGAGTTTTTGGCGTCGATGAGCATCACGAGTGATGAGCTCGATCGAGCTGAGTTGGACCAAGGCTGGGATGGATCACATAACTTTCTTGGCAAAGGGAGAGAAGAAATGGTGACCTTTAGGCAGCTTGGAGATCTGTTTGGGTTCACTATGGAGAGGGAATGGAACATCAAGGAAGAAGAACTCCAAAGAGTTTGGGCTACAATAGCTGAGGGAGTACTCTTCCTCAAGGTCCAAGGCTGCTCAGATCAGGAGCCCAGTGCTTGAGGTATGTGCACAAGGCACTTGCCAACACCTTCTTTGCAAGGAAAGCACGGGACAATCAATGAGGAGAAGTGAAGCTCCTTGACATGGGAATCAAGCCCATCATCTCACGCACAAGGATGGAGAGGATCAGAGGAGATAGGCACACCAGGGAACTCATGCCCTTTGAGACCAGCTCCTTCCTACAAGTCACAGCTTACAACACTAGGCATCAAAGGGAAGAAGCTAAGTGTTGGAGGTCATCACACCTATCTTTGTGCAGCTGGAGTTAAACAAGAGAAGGTCTACTCCACCAGGTTGGATGGACATCAAGTTTTGCAAGACCAACCTCCTCATTGAGCACAAGGAGTTGGATGGGAGATTCCAATTCAAGTTCACACATCCATTGGCTGGACTCCAAGCTTCTCCTGCCCAACCCTGAGCTCACCACAGTCTAGGGGTGAGAACATTGACTTCAGACCCCCTGTGTACCATTAGTTGGGCATGAAGCGATTTGCGAGAAGAGGAGCCTGAGCTCGATCGAGCTGAGGATCGAGCTGAGAGCTGCAAGCTGAAGATCAGGGCCAGTGAGGAAGCGATTGGGTGAGCCTGAGTGCTATTACTTTGAGGAGTATGAGGCTCCAAGGATGAACCCCTCTGTTGTGGCTGCTCACAAGAGGATTGGACTTCTCCAAAAGTTCAACAAGTGGCAAGGGAAAGCCATGGAGAAGATGCAAAAGTCCATGGACAAGATGGTGAGCAAGATCAAGAGCTTGGAGAAGAAGGTTTCTGGTTCTTCAAGCAAGAAGAAGAAGTCCAAGGCTCCCACATTCCCTAGGAGTAGATCTCTCCTCACCACTCCAAGGAGGCTCCCTGCCCAAGAGCCTCACAGAGCCTCTTCTTTCGAGCCAAGGGAAGGAGAAGACAACACGCAGAGAAGGAGGAAGAGTTCCAAGGCCAGACGCTCCAGCTCGACCACCGGACTCGATCGAGTCCAAACAGAGGAAACTCAACTCGATCGAGCTGAGGGTCGAGCTGACCTGGAGGAGCCCCTGTTTGAGATCCTGGATTCGAGTACGATCAACCAGTACCAGGACTTCTCCCAGACCCTGGACCCCTACAACAGCTTCGAGCAAGCACAGCTCCACCAAGGCCAAGGGAGCCACACACTTTGATGAAGAAGAGGAGGAAGAGGAGCCGCAAGCTCGATCGAGTGAGCCACAAGAGGCAACCCCAGTTGCATGGAGTGCTCCTGATGGCCGTCTACCATCTCCAGACCACGACCTAGTCTCCCAGTTCTTTGGGGGGCACTGAGGTATCCAAACACCAACCCTTGTATATACCATTTCATATTTTCTTGCATTTGTTCTTGTTTTTTCTTGGTTTTGCCCTCTTGAATCTTTCACTAAATTTTTCTCACACAAGGGACTGTGTGATTTAAGTTTGGGGGAGGGTTCAAGAGATGATTTAACCTTGTTTTCTTTGTTCTTAGTTTTTCATTTATCTTTTGCATAGAAAAACCAAAAAAATCATAAAATTTTCAAAAAATCCAAAAATATTTTCATCTTTTTGCATTCATATTTGTTAGACTTGTTTAGGATTGCATTTTTCACTTGCATTGTTGATTTGACTTTGAAAACTTGTCCATCTTTTGCGATTTCTTGAGTGCCCTGTTTTTAGATTCTTTTGTGCATTAGGGTGAGATTGATTGAGCAGCAAGAACCATGTTTATCTTGATCATATCACTGCATGCACATCTCATTCAACCATTGCTGTGATTTGATGCATTTCCCTATCTATTTGAACCATAACTTGATCTTTAATTACCAATGCTTGCATTTGATTTCAACTCATGGCTACCACATACATATCTGGACATTCTTTACCTATTTTCATATCCCTTTTGCTTGTCCAGATAGCTGATCTCTATCTTTGAGACAGTTACCACACCTTAAACCTAAGCCTTTTCATTTCAAACCCCATATTATCTCTTGTGCGAATGTGAGAACCTTTCTTGGCTTTGCTTAGCATAAGGTGTTGTGTTTAAACCGGCAGGGGCAGTAGTTCTAGTTGTCTAGTTCTCTTGGGATTGTTTTCAGGCTAAGTTTGGGGGTGCCAACTCGAGCTCGATCGAGTTGGGTGTAAAAACCAGAAAAGTGGTAAAAGTTGGGAAAAACCCAAAGGAAAAAGAGTTTGGTTAAGTCCAGGGAGTTGGCAGTGTTAAAAAGGGTCTAGTAAAGGTTTGGGAAGTTAAAAAAGGAAGTAAAAAGGGTTCTAAGTAGAATGAAAAGAAGGCAAAGCCTCAAGTGTCAAAAAGGAAAGAAAAGTTCCCTAAGTGTTTAGAAAATCCCAAACCGCTAGATGTTACCTCAAGAAGCCTCTCCCTAGGAAGTTCTTAAAAGAAAAGTGAGCAAAGCTCCTCAGTTTCAAAGGCGAAATGCCAAAAAGGGTAGTTAGGATTTTGTTCTAAAAAGCTCTAAGTGTTGAACTCGATCGAGTTAGGATTAGGCGGCTCGAGCTGCTGTTCTTGCATCATCTTTGGTTCTAACACTTAGCCTTCTGCCAAAGCAAAGCCACTTTCTTGAGAGATCCCTGTTACTAAACCACCATACAAAAGAGACCCTCTTTGTCTCTTAACCCATAAACCCTTGAAACCAAATGAGTTGATTGATCTTGCATGTTTTTGGTTCACTGTTTTTGCTTAATGAATGTTAAAGGGATTTGCTGATTTGAATGCATTGTTTGAGTGACTGTGAAGTGGGATTGATGTTGATAAGCATGGTTAAATCTTAATGAATATCTCTCACCTTGTTGCATTCTAGAATCTCTAAGTTGGACATTTAGCAAATCGCTTTTGAGGACATGTTTTTAAGTGTTGAATCAGCTATTTTCAAACCTCATCTCTTTCTTGTTCTATTTGTTTGCTTGAGGGCAAGCAAAGTTCAAGTTTGGGGGTGTTGATGTACTTGCATTTTACATAGTTTTAGCACATCTTTTATGCATCTTTTGCATAGTTTTAGCTTCCATTTGCATCATATCTTGTTCCTTTTCTCTTCTTATGCATTCATGTTAGTTTTAGGTTGCATTTGCATACATATGCATGTTTGGTCCTTTGAAATAGGTCTTTTGGAGCATTCTGGAGCATATGGGACAAGGAGCATGGAGGGACTTGGCACATGGAAGCAGCTCAACTGGATACGCAAAGGAAGAAGGGAGAAGCCATCTTGAAGACCAGCTCGACCGTCTACTCGACCAACCGGTCGAGTTCCTCAACTCGACCGGCCAAGCTTCAACTCGATCGAGCTGAGAAGTCAAAGTCAAACCCGAAAAATGTTGCTTCCCCCTTGACTTTCCTTTGACCCTAAACCTAATCCTCTTGTATTTAAAGGCTCTAAGCCACGAAAAAACCACCAAGCTTTAGATTATTTTGTTTTAGTTTCTTTTAATTTATTGTCTTTTACTTTTTAGAGATCTAATCCCATCTTTGTGTTCTTGAAGCTCTTGCTTCTTGAATCCTAGATCCTGGATAATCTCTTTGTATTTGCACTTGCTTATTTCAATAAAAGTTGTTTAATTTCATCTCCTCTTTCTTATGATGTCTCTTTTATTGCATTTGCTTGTGTTTACATTCATGTGTAGTGAGTAGTTACCCATTAGGGTTTGAGATGGGATAGATTAGAGGTTTCATATGCTTAATCCTTCTAGCTTATGGTCTTAATCTAGATTCTCTCTCTTTTGGATAGATCTTAAGGCTACATGACCACTACCCCTGGCTTGTAAGTCCTTAGGCGACTCCCCACACGAAAGTGATGGCATTCGCTGGAAAAGATCCACTAAGAGCTCCAATATCTCTTGCTCTAGACAATAGAGGTCTAAGGGGTTGGATGGATTAGTTTGGGCAATGATCCTATAGCCTCCAAGGTTTGATTCTCACTGGCTAACCCCCTGTTTCTGAGATCATTCCTTGGTTGATAGCCTCCACCTTGGGAAAGGGTTGGCTAGGCATTGAGAAGCCCAATATCAAGAGAAGCCTTGATACAAGGAGTTTTAAGAGCTAGATTGATTAAGTGTAGCTTTCCTTGTTAAAGTCGCTGCCTTTACTGCTTTTTACTTCAACTCGAACCTGATGCTTGTTGCTGATACAATGATTACCGAATGGCCCTTTAATGGACTCGGTCGAGCTAGGCAAACTCGACCGATTGGTCAAGGAGATGCTCCAAACCGCCACCAACAAAGACAAGGGATTGTTCCACCACCAGTGCTTGAGGGCTCTCTTCATCAAGCACACAAGGGGCTTGAACAAGCCTTTCAGCTCGTGGCCTATCAGACGTGGTTTCTCAACTCTAGCCCTCTCAAGACGTGGCTTCTCAATCCTTGGTCCTCTATCAACTCTTTGTCCTTCTCAACCTTATCCTTCCCAACTCTTGGTTCTTTGTCAACCCTTTCCTTCACAACCTTTGTAGCTTCATGAGTCTTAGAACTGAGAGTGGTACTGTCAATTGTGGCACAAAAGTCTGAACCTCTAGGCTGCAAGCGATATGACACCAAACTATTCACCTTGTGAAGATCACTTCTTGCTTGTGAAAGTCTATTGAAGCGCCAACTGTGCTAAGGAATGGGGTTCCCAATAACAGAGGTAGATCCTTCTCTTCTTCCATCTCCATGACAGTAAGATCAGTTTGGATGATGCATTCTCCAATTTTCAAGTGATAGTTCTTGAACACTCCAAGAGGAGACTTAGAAGTTGCATCTCCAAACATGATTGAAGTAGTAGGGCGCTGCAAGGCTCCAGCAATGCCTAGCTTCTCTGCCATGGAGAGAGAGATCAGATTGATGCTTGCTCCAGAATCCACCAAGGCATTGTCAAGCTCAAGATGCCCAAGTGTGCAAGGGAGAGTGAATTTCCCTTGATCCTTGACCTTTGGTAGGAAAGTGGTGAAGTAAGCAGGTTGAACTGATGAGTAGACTCCTTCAGACCTCTGAAACTTTATCACTGTTGGCCATAACATCCTTGACCATTTGCATTTGATCAAATGCCTCACTCATGCTATCCATAGGAGGCAACTCAATTCCAATCCCACTGAGATCTCTTCTGAACTTGTGAATCACTTCCTTGACCTTGACTAAGTAGGCGAGACGAGGAAGTGGCAACCGGTTGGTAAGGATCAAGCAAAAGGCTTTGGGACAAAGAGGTCGGACTCGATCGAGCTAGAGTTCGACTCGATCGAGCTGCCGATCGAGCTTGTTGTGCGAGCTCAACTGGTGAAGTGTGAAGGGCCACAGTAGGTGCCTGCACTTCTGGTTGATCAATCTGGACTCCAGGAGCCTCAGCAGCAACAATCTCATCATCATTCAGCAGTAAACAAAACTCTTCAATGACTCTCTCTTGATCCTCCTCTTCAACAAGTCCTTCTTGAGTGAAGATGACCTTGCACTGTTCCTTGGGGTTCTGAATAGCTTTACCAGGTAGTTGTCCTTGCTTTGTAGCAGCAGCAACAGAAGAAGCATGATTCTCCAGAGAGTAAACTCTTGTGTTGAGATTCTCGATCTTGGAGTTGATTTCAGCTAGCTTCTTGCTTGTGTCCACTACACCATCAGCTTGCCCTTGAAGCAGTTGTTTCAGCATTCCTTGAGCTCATTCTCTTGTAGGTGCAGGCTGGGGTGGTTGGTGGGGAAAGCCTGGTGGTATGTTCATTTGTTGTCCAGGGAAAGTCCCTTGGGTCCTTGGTAATTGTTCTTTTGACCATACCCATGTTGTGGCGCTTGACTCGATCGAGCTGCTGTTGTTGAGGATAGACCTGGTCCTGAGGGTTAGCAACATCAGTGTTTCGGTATGACATGGCTGGGTTGGACTTGTAATTATAGTATCCTTTGTTGTAACCTCCTTGCCCATTGCTCATGTAGCACACTTCAGCAAATTGTGTATCCTCCCCTTCTTGGACTGGTTCCATCTCTTCAGCAGACACAAAGTTGACTTTCTTCATTGTGGACTGAGCTAAGATCAGCTTATCCAACTTCTCATTCAATGCCTTAACATCTTTTCTCAATTTCTCATCTGACTCGATCGAGTGGTGGGTCGAGCTCCGATTGGTGCGATCATACTCTTCTCCATAGCTTCCATTGAGTTGCTATGTTCTCCACAAGCTGCCAGCCATCATCTACATCCTGGTTGAGGAAGTTCCCATTGCTGCTGTGTCTAGCATCTCCTATACCTAGGCAAGCATCCTCTATAAAGTGTAGAGAGTAGTGATTCATTGTTGAATCCATGGTGTGGGCACTGACTTGTGTAGCCTTTGAACCTCTCCCAAGCCTCAGCGAATGTCTCATTGTTTCTCTGATGAAGCTGGATATCTCCTCCTAAGCTTGGCTGTGCGACCGGTGGAGAAAAACTTAGCAAGAAAGGCCTTCTTGCATTCATCCCAAGTGGTGATTGTGCCATGGGGCAAGCTCTTCTCCCATTGGTGAGCTTTGTCAGCTAGAGACATAGGAAAGAGTCTCAGCTTGATGGCATCTTCAGAGACACCATTGATCTTTGTCAAATCGCAAAGCCTATCAAACTCATCAAGGTGGTCAATGGGGTCTTCACTTGGCAATCCATGGAACATCTTGTTCTGAACAAGGTTGATCATTCCCAGCTTGATCTCAAAGTTGTGGTTCTGCACTGGTGGTGGAACAATCCCTTGTCTCTGTTGGTGGCGGTTTGGAGCATCTCCTAGACCAATCGGTCGAGTTTGCCTAGCTCGACCGAGTCCATTGCCCAAAGGGTTTCCATTCCCCTCTGGTACATCCATTGTATCAGCAACAAGCACCTCAGGTTCCTCTTGTACCCTCTGTGACCTCTGAACCCTCTTTCTACCCGTTGTAAAGTCTAGCTCGACCAAGTCCTCTGTAGACCGACTCGATCGAGTTCGCATACACCTGCAAAAAGAGACAAAAACCCAGCAGTACAAAGAACAGGGGTGGTATAGCTTGATCGTCCAAGTATGTTTGAAACTCAAATGCAACAAAAATAATCCCAAATCGGCAACGGCGCCAAATTGATGATAGGATTTGTGTGTGGATGTGAAATGATATGAAATGAGATGTGTGGAATGCAACAGTGGTATATGATGAGGTGGTAAGATGCAAACACAAACACAGTCAACAATTCCCTTTAACCATGATAGTCATTATAGCATAAAGGGTTATCAATCCAAAATGGGAGAAGTTGTTACTCTATGAGAATATGAAACAACCAGGAAGTCAAGCAAGCAGTAAATGATATGGGTAACACTAACAACCTAATAAAATGAAATGCAATGCAGAAATAAAAAGAAAAGCAGTAAAGCAACAGCTCGACCAAGGACTCGAGTCGAGTTGGAACAGAGTACCGAGCTCGATTGAGTTTAGGGTCGAGTTGAAGTAAAAAGCAGTAAAGGCAGCGACTTTAACAAGCGAAAGCTACACTTAATCGATCATGCTCTTAAAACTCCTTGTATCAAGGCTTCTCTTGATAATGGACTTCTCAATGCCTAGCAAACCCTTTCCCAAGGTGGAGGCTATCAACCAAGGAGTTACTCACATTCATTGGGTTTAGGGATAATCAGGCTCGAACTGATGACTTCCACCACGTCAAGGTGACACTCTACTGCTGAGTTATGATTGCAGCTTTCTCCAGACCCCCGGGAAAAGCATGAAAAAAGGCTCGAACGGTATGATCCCTCCGTCACCCCAGAATGTGATCTCAGAAACAGCTGGTTAGCCAGTGAGAGTCACACCTTGGAGGCCATAGGATCATTGTCCAAGCTAATCCATCCAATCCCTTGAAATCAATTTCAAGAGCAAGGGTTGTTGGAGCCCTTAGTGGATATTTTCTAGCGATTTCCATCACTTCCATGTGGAGAATCGCCTAATGACATACAAGCCAGGGGTAGTGGTCATGTAGCCTTAACATTTATCCAAAAGAGAGAATCTAGATTAAGACCATAAGCAAGAAGGATTAAGCATATGAAACCCCTAATCTATCCCATCTCAAACCCTAATGGGTAACTACTCACTACACATGGATATAAACATAAGCAAATGCAATGAAATAAAAATCATATGAAAGAGGAGATAAAGATGAACAACTTTTATTGAAATAGCAAAGTGCAAATACAAAAGAGATTATCCAGGATCTAGGATTCAAGAAGCAAGAGCTTCAAGAACACAAAGATGGGATTTAGAGCTCTCAAAAGTTAAAGACAATAATTAAAAAGAAACTAAAACAAAAAGTAATCTAAACCTTGGTGGTTTTCTCGTGGCTTTTAGCCTTTAAATACAAGAGGATTTAGGTTTAGGGTCAAAGGGAAGTCAAGGGGGAAGCAACATTTTTCGGGTTTGACTTTGACTTCCCAGCTCGATCGAGTTGAACTTTGCCGGTCGAGTTGAGGAACTCGACTGGATGGTCGAGCAGGTGGACGAGCTGGTCTTCAAGGCGGCTTCCTCCTTCTTCCTTAGCGTATCCACTTGAGCTGCGTCCATGCACTGAATCCTTCCTTGCTCCTCACGTCCCATATGCTCCAAAATGCTCCAAAAGACCTATTTCAAAGGACCAAACATGCATATGTATGCAAATGCAACCTAAAACTACTATGAATGCATAAAGAGAGAAAAGGAACAAGAAATGATGCTAATGGATGCTAAAGCTATGCAAAAGATGCTAAAAGATGTACTAAAACTATGTAAAATGCAAGTACATCAATACTATAATTACAAGTCCAACCCAGCCATGTCATACCGAAACACTGATGTTGCTAACCCTCAGGACCACGTCTATCCTCAACAACAGCTAGCTCGATCGAGTCAAGCCCTACAACATGGGTATGGTCCTAAGAACAACTACCAAGGACCTCAAGGGACTTTTCCTGGTCAGCAAATGCACATACCACCTGGCTTTCCCTACCAACCACCCCAGCCTGCACCTACACCTGAGAATGAGCTCAAGGCCATGTTGAAAAAATTGCTTCAAGGACAAGCTGATGGTATTGTGGACACAAGCAAGAAGCTAGCTGAAATCAACTCCAAGATTGAGAATCTCAACACAAGAGTGTACTCTCTGGAAAATCTTGCTTCTTCTGTTGCTGCTGCTACAAAGCAAGGACAGCTACCTGGTAAAGCCATTCAGAACCCCAAGGAATAGTGCAAGGTCATCTTCACTCAAGAAGGTCTTGATGAAGAGGAGGATCAAGAGAGAGTCATGGAAGAGTTTTGTTTACTGCTGAATGATGATGATTGTTGCTGCTGAGGCTCCTGAGTCCAGATTGATCAACCAGAAGTGCAAGCACCTACTGTGGCCTTTCACACTTCACCAGTTGAGCTCGCACAACAAGCTCGATCGGCAGCTCGATCGAGTCGAACTCTAGCTTGATCGAGTCCGACCTCATCTGTCCTCAACCCGATTTTGCTAGACCCTTACCAGCCAGTTGATACATCATCAGGCCGCCTACTCAGTCAAAACCATAAGGAAGTGATTCACAAGTTCAGAAGAGACCTAAGTGAGATTGGAGTTGAGTTGCCTTCTATGGAAAGCATGAGTGAGGCCTTTGAGCAAATGAAGTTGATTCAAGATGTTCTGGCTCACAAGGACAAGTTTTCTGAGCTTCTAAAGATGTCTACTCCCCAAATCAACCTGCTTACCTCACCCACTTTCTTACCAAAGGTGAAGGATCAAGGGAAGTTCACTCTCCCTCGCACACTTGGGCATATTGAGGTTGACAATGCCTTGGTGGATTCTGGTGCAAGCATCAACCTCATCTCACTCACAATGGCATAAAGGATTGGCATTGCTGGAGCATTGCAGCGCCCTACTACTTCCATCATGTTTGGAGATGCCACTTCAAAGTCTCCTCTTGGTGTGTTCAAGAACTATCACTTGAAAATAGGATAATGCATCATCTAAACTGATCTTACTGTCATGGAGATGGAAGAAGAGAAGGATCTACTGATGATAGGATTTGTGTGTGGATGTGAAAAGATATGAAATGAGATGGTGGAATGCAATCAGTGGTATATGATGAGGTGGTAAGATGCAAACACAAACACAGTCAACAATTCCCTTTAACCATGATAGTTGATGTAGTACAAAGGGTTATCAATCCAAAATGGGAAACTTGTCACTCTTGAGAATATGAAACAACCAGAAAGTCAAGCAAGCAGTTATAGATTTGAAGTAACACTAACAACCTAAATAAAATGAAATGCAGTGCAATAAAAGTAAACAAAGCAGTGAAGTAGCAGCTCGACCAAGAGCTCGAGTCGAGTCAGAACAAAGTACCAGCTCGATCGAGTTTAGGGACGAGTTGAGACAAACAAAGCTAAAGGTGACGACTTTAACAAGATAAGAGAGAATTAGGGTTCAAGACAGGGTTTTGCAATCAAAGGAATCTACACTTAATCAATCTAGCTCTTAAAACTCCTTGTATCAAGGCTTCTCTTGATATTGGGCTTCTCAATGCCTAGCCAACCCTTTCCCAAGGTGGAGGCTATCAACCAAGGAATGATCTCAGAAACAGGGGGTTAG
The DNA here is from genome assembly GCA_902728155.2 of Microthlaspi erraticum. Lineage (NCBI taxonomy): Eukaryota > Viridiplantae > Streptophyta > Magnoliopsida > Brassicales > Brassicaceae > Microthlaspi > Microthlaspi erraticum. Next base: position 682,425 of record CACVBM020001840.1, on the reverse strand, counting down.
CCAGTGAGAATCAAACCTTGGAGGCTATAGGATCATTGCCCAAACTAATCCATCCAACCCCTTAGACCTCTATTGTCTAGAGCAAGAGATATTGGAGCTCTTAGTGGATCTTTTCCAGCGAATGCCATCACTTTCGTGTGGGGAGTCGCCTAAGGACTTACAAGCCAGGGGTAGTGGTCATGTAGCCTTAAGATCTATCCAAAAGAGAGAGAATCTAGATTAAGACCATAAGCTAGAAGGATTAAGCATATGAAACCTCTAATCTATCCCATCTCAAACCCCAATGGGTAACTACTCACTACACATGAATGTAAACACAAGCAAATGCAATAAAAGAGACATCATAAGAAAGAGGAGATGAAATTAAACAACTTTTATTGAAATAAGCAAGTGCAAATACAAGAGAGATTATCCAGGATCTAGGATTCAAGAAGCAAGAGCTTCAAGAACACAAAGATGGGATTAGAGCTCTAAAAAGTAAAAGACAATAAATTAAAAGAAACTAAAACAAAATAATCTAAAGCTTGGTGGTTTTTTCGTGGCTTAGAGCCTTTAAATACAAGAGGATTAGGTTTAGGGTCAAAGGAAAGTCAAGGGGGAAGCAACATTTTTCGGGTTTGACTGTTGACTTCTCAGCTCGATCGAGTTGAAGCTTGGCCGGTCGAGTTGAGGAACTCGACCGGTTGGTCGAGTAGACGGTCGAGCTGGTCTTCAAGATGGCTTCTCCCTTCTTCCTTTGCGTATCCAGTTGAGCTGCTTCCATGTGCCAAGTCCCTCCATGCTCCTCATGTCCCATATGCTCCAGAATGCTCCAAAAGACCTATTTCAAAGGACCAAACATGCATATGTATGCAAATGCAACCTAAAACTAACATGAATGCATAAGAAGAGAAAAGGAACAAGATATGATGCAAATGGAAGCTAAAACTATGCAAAAGATGCATAAAAGATGTGCTAAAACTATGTAAAATGCAAGTACATCAACACCCCCAAACTTGAACTTTGCTTGCCCTCAAGCAAACAAATAGAACAAGAAAGAGATGAGGTTTGAAAATAGCTGATTCAACACTTAAAAACATGTCCTCAAAAGCGATTTGCTAAATGTCCAACTTAGAGATTCTAGAATGCAACAAGGTGAGAGATATTCATTAAGATTTAACCATGCTTATCAACATCAATCCCACTTCACAGTCACTCAAACAATGCATTCAAATCAGCAAATCCCTTTAACATTCATTAAGCAAAAACAGTGAACCAAAAACATGCAAGATCAATCAACTCATTTGGTTTCAAGGGTTTATGGGTTAAGAGACAAAGAGGGTCTCTTTTGTATGGTGGTTTAGTAACAGGGATCTCTCAAGAAAGTGGCTTTGCTTTGGCAGAAGGCTAAGTGTTAGAACCAAAGATGATGCAAGAACAGCAGCTCGAGCCGCCTAATCCTAACTCGATCGAGTTCAACACTTAGAGCTTTTTAGAACAAAATCCTAACTACCCTTTTTGGCATTTCGCCTTTGAAACTGAGGAGCTTTGCTCACTTTTCTTTTAAGAACTTCCTAGGGAGAGGCTTCTTGAGGTAACATCTAGCGGTTTGGGATTTTCTAAACACTTAGGGAACTTTTCTTTCCTTTTTGGACACTTGAGGCTTTGCCTTCTTTTCATTCTACTTAGAACCCTTTTTACTTCCTTTTTTAACTTCCCAAACCTTTACTAGACCCTTTTTAACACTGCCAACTCCCTGGACTTAACCAAACTCTTTTTCCTTTGGGTTTTTCCCAACTTTTACCACTTTTCTGGTTTTTACACCCAACTCGATCGAGCTCGAGTTGGCACCCCCAAACTTAGCCTGAAAACAATCCCAAGAGAACTAGACAACTAGAACTACTGCCCCTGCCGGTTTAAACACAACACCTTATGCTAAGCAAAGCCAAGAAAGGTTCTCACATTCGCACAAGAGATAAAATGGGGTTTGAAATGAAAAGGCTTAGGTTTAAGGTGTGGTAACTGTCTCAAAGATAGAGATCAGCTATCTGGACAAGCAAAAGGGATATGAAAAGGTAAAGAATGTCCAGATATGTATGTGGTAGCCATGAGTTGAAATCAAATGCAAGCATTGGTAATTAAAGATCAAGTTATGGTTCAAATAGATAGGGAAATGCATCAAATCACAGCAATGGTTGAATGAGATGTGCATGCAGTGATATGATCAAGATAAACATGGTTCTTGCTGCTCAATCAATCTCACCCTAATGCACAAAAGAATCTAAAAACAGGGCACTCAAGAAATCGCAAAAGATGGACAAGTTTTCAAAGTCAAATCAACAATGCAAGTGAAAAATGCAATCCTAAACAAGTCTAACAAATATGAATGCAAAAAGATGAAAATATTTTTGGATTTTTTGAAAATTTTATGATTTTTTTGGTTTTTCTATGCAAAAGATAAATGAAAAACTAAGAACAAAGAAAACAAGGTTAAATCATCTCTTGAACCCTCCCCCAAACTTAAATCACACAGTCCCTTGTGTGAGAAAAATTTAGTGAAAGATTCAAGAGGGCAAAACCAAGAAAAAACAAGAACAAATGCAAGAAAATATGAAATGGTATATACAAGGGTTGGTGTTTGGATACCTCAGTGCCCCCCAAAGAACTGGGAGGCTAGGTCGTGGTCTGGAGATGGTAGACGGCCATCAGGAGCACTCCATGCAACTGGGGTTGCCTCTTGCGGCTCACTCGATCGAGCTTGCGGCTCCTCTTCCTCCTCTTCTTCATCTTGAAATGTGTGTGGCTCCCTTGGCCTTGGTGGAGCTGGCTGCTCGAAGCTGTTGTAGGGGTCCATGGTCTGGAGAAGTCCTGGTACTGCGTTGGATCGTACTCGAATCCGGATCTCAAACAGGGGCTCCTCCAGGTCACTCGACCTCAGCTCGATCGAGTTGAGTTTCCTCTGTTTGGACTCGATCGAGTCCGGTGGTCGAGCTGGAGCGTCTGGCCTTGGAAGTCTTCCTCCTTCTCTGCGTGTTGTCTTCTCCTTCCCTTGGCTCGAAAGAAGAGGCTCTGTGAGGCTCTTGGGCAGGGAGCCTCCTTGGAGTGGTGAGAAGAGATCTACTCCTAGGGAATGTGGGGGCCTTGGACTTCTTCTTCTTGCTTGAAGAACCAGAAACCTTCTTCTCCAAACTTTTGATCTTGCTCACCATCTTGTCCATGGACTTTTGCATCTTCTCAATGGCTTTCCCTTGCCATTTGTTGAACTTTTGGAGAAGTCCAATCCTCTTGTGGCAGCCACAACAGAGGGGTTCATCCTTGGAGCCTCATACTCCTCAAAGTAATAGCACTCAGGCTCACCCAAATCCGCACTTCCTGGCCTGATCTTCAGCTCGATCTCAGCTCGATCCTCAGCTCGACTCAGCTCGATCGAGCTCAGGCTCCTCTTCTCGCAAATCATCCTCATGCCCAACTAATGTGTACACAGGGGGTCTGAAGTCAATGTTCTCACCCCTTACTACTGTGGTGAGCTCTGGGTTAGGCAGGAGAAGCTTGGAGGGTCCAACCAATGGATGTGTGAACTTGAATTGGAATCTCCCATCCAACTCCTTGTGCTCAATGAGAAGGTTGGTCTTGCAAAACTTGATGTCCATCCAACCTGGTTCAGTGGCTCTCCTATCAGTTGGGTTCACTCCAGCAGCACACAAGATAGGGTGATGAGCCCTCCAACACTTAGCGCCTTCCCTCGTTGATGTCTAGTGTTGTAGGCTGTGATCTTGTAGGTAAGGAGATGGTCAAGGAAAGGCATCAAGTTCCCTGTGTCAGATCTATCTCCCCTGATCCTCTTGCCATCGCTTGTGCGTGAGAGAATGGGCTTGATTCCCATGTCAAGAAACTTGAGTTCCCCCTCGTTGATGGTCCCGGTGCCTTCCTTGCAAAGAAGGTGTTGGCAAGTGCCTTGTGCACATACCTCAAGACTGGGCTCCTGATCTGAGCTGCCTTGGACCTTGAGGAAGAGTACACTCCATCAGCGATTGTAGCCCAAACCCTTTGGAGTTCCTTTTCCTTGAAGTTCCACTTGGTACCCTCTCCATAGTTGAACCCAAACAAGATCTCCAGCTGCCTAAAGGTCACCATTCTCTTCTCTCCCTTAGCCAAGAACGTGATCCATCCCAATCCTTGGTCCAAATCAGCTCTATCTTCCTCTCATACATGTGGTACCTCATTGAAGCTAAGAACTCGCAAGTGAGCTCCTTGTAGGATTCCATGTGATAAGAGAAAAGCTTGGCCAAGTGCATGTTCTTGAGACCAACTCCACATCCTCAAAGATTCCAAGGGCCTTCATTGTGTCAACATGTGGGTACTTGGTGTCCATGAAGTCCATGGAGAAGAGAGCATTGTAATGCTCTTGGTACATAGGGAGTTCTTCTCCTCCTCTTGCTCTTGTGGCTCAACTCCTCCATAGGTTCATCTTGGTTCCTCTTGTCATCTTCATCAACCAATTGGTTCACCTCTTCTCCTTCCTCTTCACTCTCAGTCTCATCACTTCCTTCTTCATTTGGAGACCATTTCCCTCCTCTTGAACAAGGTTCACTCCAATCTCAAACTCCCCTTGCTCACTCTCACTACTAATGGGTCATTCCTCTTCTTGGTTCTCCTTTCTTCCCTCAATCTCTCACTCTCAGACTTCTCCTCAGAGTAGACATATCCCTCTGCATCAGATTCTTCCATCCTCTGATCCATCCTCTTCAAATCGGCTTGCATCTTAAGCCTTCTTTCCCTTGCATTGCTTGATTCACCCTCAACCATTCTCCTCTGTGAAGCGCGACTTCCCTCACTGTTTGTCATCTTGTTACCTGTTTCTTCACTAAAGTACTTGTTGAATGAAATTGAAGAGCAGTAAACAAAACCCAAGCAAAACAAGATGAAGAACAATGGAAATCGCAAAAACTTAGAGAGAGATTGAAATCGATTTTTCTTGTGGTGAAGAGAGAGAGAGATGATTTCAGAAATTTTAAGTGTGGGAGAGTGAGAAGTGGATTCGATCGAGTTATGGGGAAGAGGGGTGTTTGAGATGTGTGGTTGAGATTAAAAGATGAAATAAAGAGGGAACAAGAAGCTAGGGATTCTCTGATCAAATTAGGGTAGTGGGGGACCAAAATCAGCTTGTGGGACCCACTCCCTTGACCAAGAAAACGGTTATGAATTTGAAATTCAAAAACTTACCTCGGTCGAGTTGTGTAGCTCGATCGAGTTGCCCTGGTTTCTAGCGATCGATCGAGCTGGCTCCTTTGACACCTAAACTTAACTTATTCAAAGGTTAAAAACATAAAGATAGATAGAAATTGCATAAATAGAATATGTACAAGGATAAACATGGGACTTCCTCCCAAGTGAGCTTGTTTAAGGTCCCATAGCTTGACCTTTACCTTTTAGGCATTGGTTGAGCTAGTCCCACCATCAAGGGTGATAGTGAGGACTTGAGACAGAAGCTCCTTTAGCTTGGTTGGGTCCCTGGACTGTTCTGAAGTCACCAAGGCCTTGGCTCTAGAGAATGGCCTTGATCTCCCCTTGTACCTTATCTTGTACTCAATCTTCCCATTTTCAAACTTGGTGGGGAACAAAGTCATTGTGAGCTGAGATGGCTTGACTGAAGGGGCCTGAGCTGGTGGATCCTTTCTTTTATCACCTGGTCTTGCCTTAGAGGCTACATCCTCCCCTTCTTTTAGAGCCCTTCCTAGTGGCTCATCAAACAAAGCTTGAAGGCTCTCTTCATCAAGCACACAAGGGGCTTGAACAAGTCTCTCAGCTCTTGGCCTATCAGATCGTGGTTTCTCAACTCTAGCCCTCTCAAGACGTGGCTTCTCAATCCTTGGTCCTCTCTCATCCTTATCCTTCCCAACTCTTGGTTCCTTGTCAACCCTTTCCTTCACAACCTTTGTAGCTCCATGACTCTTAGAACTGAGTTGGTACTGTCAATTGTGGCACAAAAGTCTGAACCTCTAGGCTGCAAGCGATATGACACCAAACTATTCACCTTGTGAAGGATCACTTCTTGCTTGTGAAAGTCTATTGAAGCGCCAACTGTACTAAGGAAAGGGGTTCCCAATAACAGAGGTAAATCCTTCTCTTCTTCCATTTCCATCACAGTGAGATCAGTTTGGATGATGCATTCTCCAATTTTCAAGTGATAGTTCTTGAACACTCCAAGAGGAGACTTAGAAGTTGCATCTCCAAACATGATTGAAGTAGTAGGGCGCTGCAAGGCTCCAGCAATGCCTAGCTTCTCTGCCATGGAGAGAGAGATCAGATTGATGCTTGCTCCAGAATCCACTAAGGCATTGTCAATCTCAAGATGCCCAAGTGTGCAAGGGAGAGTGAATTTCCCTTGATCCTTGACCTTTGGTAGGAAGGTGGGTGAAGTAAGCAGGTTGAACTGATGAGTAGACTCTTGTAGGACCTCTGAAACTTTATCACTGTTGGCTAGAACATCCTTGACCATTTGCATTTGATCAAATGCCTCACTCATGCTATCCATAGGAGGCAACTCAATTCCAATCCCACTGAGATCTCTTCTGAACTTGTGAATCACTTCCTTGTGACCTTGACTAAGTAGGCGAGACGAGGAAGCGGCAACCGGTTGATAAGGATCAAGCAAAACAGGCTGTCGGACAGAAGAGGTCGGACTCGATCGAGCTAGAGTTGGACTCGATCGAGCTTGCCGTGCGAGCTCAACTGGTGAAGTGTGAATGGCCACAGTAGGTGCATGCACTTCTGGTTGATCAATCTGGACTCCAGGAGCCTCAGCAGCAACAATCTCTTCATCATTCAGCAGTAAACAAAAATCTTCAATGACCCTTTCTTGATCCTCTTCTTCAACAAGTCCTTCTTGAGTGAAGATGACCTTGCACTGTTCCTTGGGGTTCTGAATAGCTTTACCAGGTAGTTGTCCTTGCTTTGTAGCAGCAGCAACAGAAGAAGCATGATTCTCCAGAGAGTAAACCCTTGTGTTGAGGTTCTCGATCTTAGAGTTTATTTCAGCTAGCTTCTTGCTTGTGTCCACTACCCCATCAGCTTGCCCTTGAAGTAGTTGCTTTAGCATTGCCTTGAGCTCATTCTCTTGTGAAGGTGCAGGCTGGGGCGGTTGGTGGGGGAAGCCTGGTGGGATATTCATTTGTTGTCCAGGGAAAGTGCCTTGTGGTCCTTGGTAATTGTTCTTTTGACCATACCCATGTTGTGGCACCTGACTCGATCGAGCTGCTTGTTGTTGAGGATATACTTGGTCCTGAGGGTTAGCAACATCAGTGTTGCGGTATGACATGGCAGGGTTGGACTTGTAATTATAGTATCCTTTGTTGTAACCTCCTTGCCCATTGCTCATGTAGCACACCTCAGCAAATTGTGTATCCTCCCCTTCTTGGACTGGTTCCATCTCCTCAGCAGACACAAAGTTGACTTTCTTCATTGTGGACTGAGCTAGGATCAGCTTATCCAACTTCTCATTCAATGCCTTAACATCTTTTCTCAACTTTTCGTCTGACTCGATCGAGTGGTGGGTCGAGCTCCGTTGGTGCGATCATACTCTTCTCCATAGCTTCCATTTGAGTTAGCTATGTTCTCCACAAGTTGCCAGCCATCATCTACATCCTGGTTGAGGAAGTTCCCATTGCTAGCTGTGTCTAGCATCTCCCTATACCTAGGCAAGCATCCTCTATAAAGAGTGGAGAGTAGTGATTCATTGTTGAATCCATGGTGTGGGCACTGACTTGTGTAGCCTTTGAACCTCTCCCAAGCCTCTGCGAATGTCTCATTGTTTCGCTGGATGAAGCTGGATATCTCTCCTCTAAGCTTGGCTGTGCGACCGGTGGAGAAAAACTTAGCAAGAAAGGCCTTCTTGCATTCATCCCAAGTGGTGATTGTGCCATGGGGCAAGCTCTTCTCCCATTGGTGAGCTTTGTCAGCTAGAGACATAGGAAAGAGTCTCAGCTTGATGGCATCTTCAGAGACACCATTGATCTTTGTCAAATCACAAAGCCTATCAAACTCATCAAGGTGGTCAATGGGGTCTTCACTTGGCAATCCATGGAACATCTTGTTCTGGACAAGGTTGATCATTCCCAGCTTGATCTCAAAGTTGTGGTTCTGCACTGGTGGTGGAACAATCCCTTGTCTCTGTTGGTGGCGGTTTGGAGCATCTCCTTGACCAATCGGTCGAGTTTGCCTAGCTCGACCGAGTCCATTCCCAAAGGGTTTCCATTCCCCTCTGGTACATCCATTGTATCAGCAACAAGCACCTCAGGTTCCTCTTGTACCCTCTGTGACCTCTGAACCCTCTTTCTACCCGTTGTAAGTCTAGCTCGACCAAGTCCTCAGTAGACCGACTCGATCGAGTTCGCATACACCTGCAAAAAGAGACAAAAACCCAGCAGTACAATAGAACAGGGGTGGTATAGCTTGATCGTCCAAGTGTGTTTGAAACTCAAATGCAACAAAAATATTCCCAAATCGGCAACGGCGCCAAATTGATGATAGGATTTGTGTGTGGATGTGAAAAGATATGAAATGAGATGAGTGGAATGCAACAGTGGTATATGATGAGGTGGTAAGATGCAAACACAAACACAGTCAACAATTCCCTTTAACCATGATAGTGATGTAGTACAAAGGGTTATCAATCCAAAATGGGAAACTTGTCACTCTATGAGAATATGAAACAACCAGAAAGTCAAGCAAGCAGTAATAGATTTGAAGTAACACTAACAACCTAAATAAAATGAAAATGCAGTGCAATAAAAGTAAACAAAGCAGTGAAGTAGCAGCTCGACCAAGACTCGAGTCGAGTGGAACAAAGTACCAGCTCGATCGAGTTTAGGGACGAGTTGAGACAAACAAAGCTAAAGGTGACGACTTTAACAAGATAAGAGAGAATTAGGGTTCAAGACAGGGTTTTGCAATCAAAGGAATCTACACTTAATCAATCTAGCTCTTAAAACTCCTTGTATCAAGGCTTCTCTTGATATTGGGCTTCTCAATGCCTAGCCAACCCTTTCCCAAGGTGGAGGCTATCAACCAAGGAATGATCTCAGAAACAGGGGGTTAGCCAGTGAGAATCAAACCTTGGAGGCTATAGGATCATTGCCCAAACTAATCCATCCAACCCCTTAGACCTCTATTGTCTAGAGCAAGAGATATTGGAGCTCTTAGTGGATCTTTTCCAGCGAATGCCATCACTTTCGTGTGGGGAGTCGCCTAAGGACTTACAAGCCAGGGGTAGTGGTCATGTAGCCTTAAGATCTATCCAAAAGAGAGAGAATCTAGATTAAGACCATAAGCTAGAAGGATTAAGCATATGAAACCTCTAATCTATCCCATCTCAAACCCAATGGGTAACTACTCACTACACATGAATGTAAACACAAGCAAATGCAATAAAAGAGACATCATAAGAAAGAGGAGATGAAATTAAACAACTTTTATTGAAATAAGCAAGTGCAAATACAAGAGAGATTATCCAGGATCTAGGATTCAAGAAGCAAGAGCTTCAAGAACACAAAGATGGGATTAGAGCTCTAAAAAGTAAAAGACAATAAATTAAAAGAAACTAAAACAAAAGTAATCTAAAGCTTGGTGGTTTTTTCGTGGCTTAGAGCCTTTAAATACAAGAGGATTAGGTTTAGGGTCAAAGGAAAGTCAAGGGGGAAGCAACATTTTTGTTTGACTTCTCAGCTCGATCGAGTTGAAGCTTGGCCGGTCGAGTTGAGGAACTCGACCGGTTGGTCGAGTAGACGGTCGAGCTGGTCTTCAAGATGGCTTCTCCCTTCTTCCTTTGCGTATCCAGTTGAGCTGCTTCCATGTGCCAAGTCCCTCCATGCTCCTTCATGTCCCATATGCTCCAGAATGCTCCAAAAGACCTATTTCAAAGGACCAAACATGCATATGTATGCAAATGCAACCTAAAACTAACATGAATGCATAAGAAGAGAAAAGGAACAAGATATGATGCAAATGGAAGCTAAAACTATGCAAAAGATGCATAAAAGATGTGCTAAAACTATGTAAAATGCAAGTACATCATCTACCTTTGCTATTGGGAACCCCTTTCCTTAGTACAGTTGGCGCTTCAATAGACTTTCACAAGCAAGAAGTGATCCTTCACAAGGTGAATAGTTTGGTGTCATATCGCTTGCAGCCTAGAGGTTCAGACTTTTGTGCCACAATTGACAGTACCTCTCAGTTCTAAGAGTCTCATGAGCTACAAAGGTTGTGAAGGAAAGGTTGACAAAGAACCAAGAGTTGGGAAGGATAAGGTTGAGGAAAGGAGTTGATAGAGGACCAAGGATTGAGAAGCCACGTCTTGAGAGGGCTAGAGTTGAGAAACCACGTCTGATAGGCCACGAGCTGATAGACTTGTTCAAGCCCCTTGTGTGCTTGATGAAGAGAGCCTTCAAGCTTTGTTTGATGAGCCACTAGGAAGGGCTCTAAAAGAAGGGGAGGATGTAGCCTCTAAGGCAAGACCAGGTGATAAAAGAAAGATCCACCAGCTCAGGCCCCTTCATTCAAGCCATCTCAGCTCACAATGACTTTGTTCCCCACCAAGTTTGAAAATGGGAAGATTGAGTACAAGATAAGGTACAAGGGGAGATCAAGGCCATTCTCTAGAGCCAAGGCCTTGGTGACTTCAGAACAATCCAGGGACCCAACCAAGCTAAAGGAGCTTCTGTCTCAAGTCCTCACTATCACCCTTGATGGTGGGACTAGCTCAACCAATGCCTAAGAAGGTAAAGGTCAAGCTATGGGACCTTAAACAAGCTCACTTGGGAGGAAGTCCCATGTTTATCCTTGTACATACTTTTATGCAATTTCTATCTAGTTTTGTGTCTTTAACCTTTCAATAAGTTAAGTTTAGGTGACAAAGGAGCCAGCTCGACCGACAGCTCGATCGAGCTAGAAACAAGGGCAACTCGATCGAGTTCCACAACTCGACCAAGGTAAGTTTTGAATTCAAATTTCAACCGTTTTCCTTGGTCAAGGGAGTGGGTCCCACAAGTTAATTTTGGTCCCCCACTTCCTGAAATCGATCAGAAAAACCCTAGCCTTTTGTCCCCTCTTTAATTCACCTTTTAATCTCAACCACACATCTCAAACACTCCCTCTTCCCCATAACTCGATCGAACCCCTTCTCCTCTCTCCCACACTCTAAAATTTTCTGAAACATCATCTCTCTCTCACCACAAGAAAAATCCGAAATCTTCTTTCTCTCTTAAGTTTTGCGATTTCTCTTGTTCTTCTTGTTTGCTTTGGTTCTAGCTTACTGTCTTCAATCATCATTCAAGCAAGGTATGAACCCTAAAACCCTTGAATCCTTCATCTCGATTCCTCTCTATTGCTTGTTTCTCTTTGATTTTTGATTGCATGTGCCCCTTGTGGGATTGTTCTTGAGTAATTGCTTCATATCCTTCTCCTGCTATATAGTTTTGTGAATTTGCCTCACCTCACCTCTGTTTTACCATTAAACTTGTTGCATGTGCTTAAAACATTGAATTTGAGTTTGGTATTGGTTAAGATGCTTAGTTTTCACTAGAATTGCTCATTGTTCCATTACTTGTTGTTCTTGGTTCAATTTGATTGTTAGCATCCTTTCCAGCTCTTAATACTTAATTTAGGTTCGGTTATACTCTGTTTTCACCTAGCTCGATCGAGTTTGTCACTCGAGTTTTTTGACTCGATCGAGCTGAGTGTCGAGTTGACCAAACCGATCATTACAACTCTAATTCTTTGTAATCTTTGATGCATTTCAGGTACTTTAGTGAAGAACAGTAACAAGATGACAAACAGTGAGGGAAGCCGTGCTTCACAGAGGAGAATGGTTGAGGGTGAATCAAGCAATGCAAGGGAGAGAAGGCTTAAAGATGCAAGCCGATTTGGAAAGAATGAATCAAAGGATGGAAGAGTCTGATGCAGAGGAGTATGTCTACTCTGAGGAAGTCTGAGAGCGAGAGATTGAGGGAGGAGAGGAGGACCAAGAAGAGGAATGACCCCATTAGTAGTGAGAGTGAGCAAGGAGAGTTTGAGATTGGGGTGAACCTTGTTCAAGAGGAGGTGATGGCTCTCCAAGTGAAGAAGAGGGTGAAGAGGTGAATCAATTGGTTGAGAAGTGACAAGAGAGTAACCAAGATGAGCCCATGGAGGAGGCTGAGCCACAAGAGGAGGAGGAAGAACTCCCCATGTACCAAGAGCACTACAATGCTCTCTTCTCCATGGACTTTGTGGAGACCAAGTACCCACATGATGACACAATGAGGCCTTGGAATCTTTGAGGATGTGGAGTTGGTACTCAAGAACATGCACTTGGCAAGTTCTTCTCTCACCGCATGGAGTCTACAAGGAGCTCACTTGTGAGTTTTTGGCATCGATGAGGTATCACCAGTATGATGAGCTCGATCGAGCTGTGTTGGACCAAGGCTGGGGATGGATTAATTTCTTGGCAAAGGGAGAAAGGAAGATGGTAACTGATGTACTTGCATTTTACATAGTTTTAGCCCCTTCTTTTATACCATCTTTTGCATAGTTTCATTCACCCAAAGCATCATTTCTTGATGTTTTCTCTTCTTTTGCATACATAGTAGTTTTAGGCTTGCATTTGCATACATATGCACGTTTGATGTCTTAATCAGGTCATTTGGAGCTAATTGGAACATTGCCTATCACTGGAGACTAGTTGAGGAAGGAAAGACTCTGTCTGCCCCATGTACGGACCCGCACTCGGTCGAGCTAGTGAGATGCGTCCGAAGTATCGTATCAAATGAAGGGTTTACACTCCGATTCAGCCTCTGACTTCTTCTTGGAAGTTGTGGATAATTGAGTTAGCTTTCGTCTGGAGGTGGTTTCATGTCATTCGGACCAGCGGTTCAGAAGATACGACGATTTTGGTTGGACTCGACCCACCAGCTCGACCGGCCAGTTTCCAACTCGATCGAGCTGCTTTTCCAGGAGTCAAAGTCAAACCCGAAAAATGTTGCTTCCCTTTGACTCCCCTTTGACCCTAAACCTAGTTTGCTTTACTATAAATGGCATTGAGCCACGAATTAAACACAGCTTTGCTCAACTTTTATTAATCTTGTATTTGCATTTCCCTTTTTTACTTTTTAGCCTCTCTTTGTGTTCTTGAGCTCATGTTCTAGAACCCTAGATCTCTTTGTTATTGTGTATTTGCACTTTGCTATTTCAATAAAAGTTGTTTATCTTTATCTCCTCTATCTTTTATGTCTCCTTTATTGCATTTGGTTGTTTATTTCATCATGTGTAGTGAGTAGTTCCCTTTAGGGTTTAAGATGGGATAGGTTAGAGGTTGTTTATGCTTAATCTCTCTTGCTTTATGTTCTTAATCTAAAATCTCTCTCTTTTGGGCAAACCTTAAGGCTACATGACCACTATCCCTGGCTTGTATGAGTCTAGGCGATTTTCCACATGGAAGTGTTGGGAAATCGCTTGAAAAGGTCCACTAAGAGCTCCAATAAACTTGCTCTCGAAATGGAGTTCATAGGTGTTGGATGGATTAGTTTGAGCAATGATCCTACTGCCTCAAGGCTTGATTCTCACTGGCTAACCCCCTGTTTCTGAGATCTTGCCTTAGATGATAGCTTTCACCTTGGGAAAGGGTTAGCTAGGCTTGAGAAGCTCAATATCAAGAGATAGCTTGAGTACAAGTTGTTTAAGAGCAAGACTGATTAAGTATAGCCTCCCTTTAGCTGCAAAACCCTGTCTTTAACCCTAATCTTCGCATTAGCATCTTAAAGTTTGCACCTTTATCGCTTTTCATTGCATTTCCTCTGTTTTTACACCAACTCGACCAACTCATCGAGCTCGTCGAGCTCATCAACTCGATCGAGCTCTTGGTCGAGCTCCCTTGCATCTGCTTGTTCTTGTTAATTTCTTGCATTTAGCTGCTTTCTTTTACTTTCTGCATTGCTTTCGTTATATTAGGTTGTTTAGTTGTTACATCCCTCCTTTTAATCATTTGGCTTGACTTTCTTGTGTTTGCATATTCTCATAGAGCAACATCTCACCCTTATGGATTGATAACCTCTTATACTACAATGACTATGATGGTTAAGGGGAATTGTTGATTGTGATTGTGTTTTGCAAGATCAACCTCCTCATAGATCACAAGGAATTGGATGGGAGGTACCAATTCAAGGTAAAGACAATTAATTAAAAGAAAGCTAAAACAAAAATAAGCTAAAGATTGTTGTCTTTTTCGTGGCTTAGAGCCTTTAAATACAAAGGGAAATAGGTTTAGGGTCAAAGGGAAGTCAAGGGGGAAGCAACATTTTTCGGGTTTGACTGTTGACTTCTCAGCTCGATCGAGTTGAAGCTTGGCCAGTCGAGTTGAGGAGCTCGACCATCCGGTCGAGCTAGTGGTCGAGCTGATCTTCAAGATGACTTCCTCCTTCTTCCTTTGCGTATCCGGTTGAGCTGCGTCCATGCACCAAGTCCTTCCTTGCTCCTCTAATCCCATATGCTCCAAAATGCTCCAAAAGACCTATTTCAAAGGACCAAACATGCATATGTATGCAAATGCAACCTAAAACTACTAACAATGCACAAGAAGGGAAAAGGAACAAGATATGATGCTAATGGACACTAAAACCATGCAAAAGATGCATGAAAGTTGTACTAAAACTATGAAAAATGCAAGTACATCAGTGATTCTAAGCATGTTTGATGCGATCATGGACGAGGAGGTTCAGGCCGAGCAGCCTTTGGCCGAGGAAGAAGATGGAATGGAGCAGCTCTTGGCCGAGGAGGGACTTGAAGCCGCGCAGCTTGTACCTGAGGAGAGCATAGCCATTCCAACTGGCCCAATCACTCGTTCACAAACTAAGGCACTAAACCAAGTGATTGGCAAAGTCCTTAGCTGTTTGAGTCAGCAAGAAGCCAAGCCAACTACTCTAGTTTGCTTGAAGGCCTTACGAATGGAATAAAGAGACAAGTGTGTTGTGGTGTGCTCTTTTTCCCTTGTCAAGTTTTGTCCCTATGGGTTTTCTTGACAAGGTTTTTAACGAGGCCCATTGCACACTTTCAAATCCTCTCTTTTCTCATTTGTGAAGGTCCGGCCCAAGAGTTTGAAAGGGAGCGCCAAAGCAACTGAAGGGTCGTTTTTCAGTCTTTGTTTCATTTATGTTTTTGTGCTTTCTCGAGATGTTTGGAGTCTGTTCCACATCTCTTCCTCTTCCCTTCTCTCTCTCTCATTTTCCTTTAAAACTGAAACCCTTTCTCTCTTTGAAGTTTATCAATCATTTTAAATCAAACAACCTCTTTTATGCTTGATCAATCACTCTGTTCACTTATTGTGTGTAATATCAATCAAGTCCACAGAGAAAACCTTTCACTTGTTGTGCGTAATATCAACAAGTCGAAGGTGGTGTTAGAGTTCCAATTCCGCGGGTTCTCTAGTATAGCCACTCGATCCATTCATCTTTCATCCAACGTTGGATCCTTTGTGTTCCAATCCGCTCAATCACTTAACCTTCAAGCCGATCTATTCCAAGGGCGTATCAATGTTCAAGGTCAAAAAGCAGCTGAGCCAACTCCAAATGAACGTAATATGATGGAGATGGCTTGCTGCTTCAAGAACTAAAAAGTGATTCAATGAGCATAAGAGGAAAGGTGATGAACAGGCAACAATCGCTCACAAGGCTAAGTTGGTTCATGTGCTTTCTCGAAAGGCAATGTTTCACAAGAACAGCGTCTGACAACAGAACTAAGAGCTTAATAGGAAAGGGGATGGACTGACGACAACAGCTCACAAGGCTGATTTGGTCCATGAGCTTTCTCGAAGGATTATGTTTCACAAGAACTACATCCAACGACAGAGATTAATCACATGTTCGGCCTTGAACAAAATGCGCTATGAATCTGTTGAGAATTTGTAATACATCCTGATGCAAGTGCCGACTCAGTCAATGTCTCCTTCACGAAAAATGAAAGGTATTTAATTTGAGATAAACTGAGAAAAAGTGTTTTTTAGCTTAATAGATGTGACACATGGGAGAGTATTACTTGTTTGGATTCTATCTTGAATTGAATCTTATATTTTTTTCAAATTTTGGATCCTTGTGTTGTACTGCTGATATTGGTGCTAAGTGTTACAGGAAATCAAATAGGGCTTCTGGGTCTCTAAAATAAATTAATCCGGCTGATTTATGTTGATTATGTGATTTCAATTCAATGGTGTTTGAAACAGCCATCAGATCTACAAGCCAGCAATCTCCAAGCACTGCCGTCGACTGACGAAGCGACTGAAGTAGCGACCACTACATCTCCAACGATGACCGCCGATGGTGTTTCTAAACCAGCAGAGCTGGAGGTACAACAGACCGACGCATCAATGTCTCTGTCAGATCCAAAACAAGCCGTTTCACCCTCTTGACGAAGCTCGCGAAACAGAGTCTCTTGATGAACTTCAACTAGGTCAACCATTTCGAACTATAGCGAAGTAGTCTCCTCAATTCGAGAAGCAGCCATCGATTGATCCGCCAGCTGACACAGCGTCAGAGGTTTCGTCATCCGCTCTTAATCAGACTTGATATCCTCAGAGTGTTGAAGAACAGAGTGATGCGGATGTTTCTCCTTTGCCAAGGAACAAGAGAGTTCTTCAGGAAACAGGTCCCTTTGGAGTTTCACTGACATAGTTCAGGGTCTGATCATCGTCAATCTGCAAGGTAAGTTGTCTTTCTGCACAATCTATTTCAATCTATTTATCCATCTTGTGTTTTTAACTTGTGTGTGCTCACAAGCAGGGGGAAAAATAGGATGTATCAGAGAACGAAAACTAGGATCTAAGCTAGAATTGTGGGGGAGCAAACTTTTGTTTCTGTTTGCTCTGTTTTGAGTAATTTTCGATCTACAATTCTGGGGGAGTTGAGAATTGAGAGCTCTTTGATCTTTTGGAGTTAACTCTATGTTCTGAATCATGTTTAATATTTCTATCACTAACATTGAAGTATTCAGATCATTCCAGTATTCTGGTCATCTCTGGTATATGCATTGTGGATTTGAGTTTTACAGGTGTTTGAGAGACACAAAGCTAAAAAGGGGGAGATTGAAGATGCAGCTGGATTGACGCAGATCGTGAATCAGCCAGGAAGTGCATCAGGACGTGTGGACGGACTTGTAGCGGAGCTAATTGGAGCTTAACAGAGCTAAAGGAATGTTGCTGAGCTGTATGCGAGCTTGTAGCGGTTAAGGACGAATCCAGAAGAGGTGGTAACTGAGCTGGATGAGGAGATTTGGAATTATCAATACAAAAGAATATTTCCTATTCTTAGAGAAAAATAAGGAAAGGAAATATTCCCTTGGAGATTTGGAGTAATCACCAAGGCCGAATGCTTGTAGGGTTTCACAGCTCGTCTATTGAGAATAAATAGAGAGAGTTGGCTGCTTGGAACCGCTATCACAAACTTGAGAGCTTTAGCATATTTGGGTTTAGATTTCTTGTAAGAAAGTTAGGACAATGGGGACTAGGGTTTGAGAGGTTCAAAGATCGTGGATAGATCTGAGAACATGAGAGTTACTAGAATAACAAAGATCGTGGATAGATCGTGATTGCTGAATTTGTTTAAGCATATACTTGTAATTTATCTTAAAGAAGTTTCTAGTAATATATTTCTTTGTAGAGAAAACCACGTCCCAGTTTGTGATCTACTACTGCATCAGTAGCCCTTGGTTTTTCAAAAAATTTCAAATTAAGATGAGTTTGTATTTGTCGACTCATAGCAATCTTAAGAGAAAAATCTGAACTCCTTTCCGTATCAACACCATGACGGTAGAAGATTGGTTTATGTAAACAAAATTAACCAGAAACATGTCAAAGTATTTCTCAAAGTTTTGGTTTCTAAAACCTTTTGACATTCAGCAATAACAAAGGGAAAAGAAACCGAGTTATGTTCTGTTTTTCATATCTTTTTTCTAGAAATTAACTAATGTATTGATACAGATACATAAGAGATAATACAGTTTACCTGAGATCATCACGGAGCATACAGTTTACCCGACTATGGGTTTAATATAAGAGCCGAACAACTGCATGATAACCAAGTCTAACCATAAAAGCACAAAGACGCTCTGAAAGTAGCTCTATCAAACGAACACTACAAGAAAAAATCCGAAGTACTACGGCCATTTCGGTGAAAAGTTGGTGAAAAATAGCCTTTATCCACCAATTTTTGACCATTTTTTTCCGTCAAAAAGCTTTCGTCAAAAATCCTAATCGGTCAAAAATTCGTGAATAATTTTTCACCGAATAGTCCGTGATAAAAAAATCCTAATCGGTCAAAAATTCGTGAATAATTTTTCACCGAATAGTCCGTGATAAATGCAGTCAAAAATATCCGTGAGAAATCCGTAGGAAATTTATAACGGATTATTGATTGATTATTGACGAATTGTTTTTCACCATTTTATCACGTGACGGTTTTCTCACCGAAATTTACAAAAAGTAGGCGACAGATTTTTGACGGAAATATTTTCACCGATTTCACACCAATATGTTTTTTAAATAACATTACCCTAAATTGGAAATACACAATAATATTACAAAATGATATTGATAATTTAATTATAATAATAAATCCATTAATATAAGTTCAGAATTTTCAAACAAACAGAAAAAAAAAACACAAATTAACCAAAGATTGGGTTGATTCACTCTTGCTTCATCTCACATCTTCGGCACTTTCAAACTTCTAAGAGACCTGAAACTGAAGACATAACACAAACCGTGGTGTTTCATTAAACACCTTCGAGCTCAAACTCACATATGACTTCCAAAAAAGATTGAAAAACAAAATCACATAGAAAATATACATATGAATATATGATTTCAAAACCAAATCTCAAGAGCAAAATGAGACAATCAAATTGAGAAGCAAACTCAGAGACAATCAACCATACACACATTGAAAGAAAAACAAAAGAAACTTTGACATTACCTGTGTTTTCCTACATAACTCTAAGCATGAAACAAAGCTACTATCAAAGCACGAAACAAAGCTACTATCAAACGAGTTACTTAACAACATAACTTTAAGCATAAAAGCACAAAGACGCCTGAAAAACGAGTCTAATATTCATAGAATTACGAAATACAAGATAAACTAAGATAATTAGATTCATGATTCTAAGCAGAAAAGCACATAGAAATTCTCTAAAACGAGTCTAACATTCATAGAAATCCCAAACACATAATAAAGTAACTTAATTAGCTTCATAATTCTAAGCAGAAAAGCTCTGAAAAAATGAGTCGAACATTCAACAAACTACTGTCAAAGCATAAAAAATAAACAAGTCTAAGACTGAACAAACCATGAAACAAAGAATTTTTTACCATGAGACAGAGCGAAGCTTTCAAAGAGAGGGATCGGAGTAGCTCAATGATTCTTTGATAAATCATCAAAGAATTTCCATAAATCATCACAAAGATCCCATTTCTGAAAAAAATTACACCACACTCACTTAATTTACGTGCTAACTATGTACTTATTTCCATAAATCTTTCAAATGTAGATAAAGATGAGTTTTTTTTTGTCTACTCCTTTCCTTATTAACAGCATGAGGTAGCAGATTAACCAGAAACATGTCAAAGTATTTCCGTTAATTTTGGTCATCAAAGTAGTAACACTCAAGGTTCATATTCATCTCTAACAACCAAATGCAATCATTTTAGAACCGAATTTATGTGAAAGTTAATACCTGGAATCAAAGTTTAGCTTCGGCATCATCTTCCAAAAATATCTCCAGCGTTTAGACGACTCATGACTATGACAATTTCTGTTGGAGAAATCTGGGATTGAGTTTTGATTCTTTGGCTACGGCAAACGAATTATGAAATCCATTGAATGAATTCTTAGTCTCATTACATCCTATCATTAAATCAATGGGTTCTGGATATTGTTCCAGCATTTTCAACTTACTCGCTTATGTTGGGTCGGTGCGAGAGACAAATCCCATGAGCAGAGACTTGGAAGGAAAGAAATTCTTGATGGAAGTTTAAAAGAAGAAATTGAAAAAACTGATGTTAAGTTAATTTTCGATTGTGAAAGTGAAGAATTTTCGATTTTTAGTTAAGTTGCACGGAATAGCTGACAAAGCTCCGTGTCAGGCGATTTGTGTTCTAAAAACAGATCGGAAAAATTGTTTTTAGAGATGATGAAGCCACTAATATCACATGCTCATACATTTTGGGCTTATACTCATTCCTTCAGTATGGCCCATTTGTTTCCACGAGTCACAATTAGACAAATTGTGTTTTCTTTTTCTAAATAGTTTTTAATTGTTTAACTAATCGAGTATTATAACTTATAAATCTAATTAGAAAATACTTAGCTACCTACTAAATTCAAAAAGAAGTAAATAGATGAAACATATTGGATTAAAATATTTTCCTTATGTACTGAATTTTTGTTGTATAAACTTTAAAACATTTTTTTAGAAATATCAAATATGGTTATTTGTTTGGTGTTTTATAAATCTATACAAATATATATACGGTTCCGAAAAGAAAACGAACAAGATCAACATAAATACAAAGAATATAACTCTACTAAAATTTACGGCCACATGTCAGAATATGTTTTTCGTTATTAAGTGGAAAAGTTTTTTGACGGCTACGAATCATAACATGTTTTTCTTTCTTAAGTGAAGAAACTTTTACGGCCATGGGTAGAAATATGTTTTTGTACTTAAATTGAAAAGAAAAATTAAAACCGTAACTAAAATTAGAAAATCAATAATGATAAAAATTAAGATAGATTTTGTATATCAAGATAATAGACACATGTCTTATAAAGATGAGGTAAAAAATATTGTCTTTGCCAAAGTTTAAACTAATAAAAAATCAATAATTATCAATCTCATTAATGAATCATTAACATACTTATTTTCTTTATAAGAACAACAACAACCCATGATAAAGAAACATATGTTTTCACAGCAACATTTTAATCAAAACACTATTTGAATACAATATATAATCTTAAGAACTTAATGCTCACAAATTTAATCAACTCAAATATTAGCAACATCACGGGTCGGGTCAGAACCAGCATTTTTTTTAGATCTGTGTCTTTTTAAAGAGACGAAAAGAAAAAACCGGATCTGATCAAAAATCAAAAGAGATTAACAAGAGATTCGAATAGCCAACACATATATATGATATGATCCAAAGCCTTAGCTCTAGATCTTGTAGTTGCTCCTAGACAAGCTATGATGAACTCAAGAGATTGAAAGAGTATTTAGCTAGGCTTCCTCTTAACCCTAAACTCTCTTTGGAGCCTTAAGGTTAATTCTTGGAAGTTGATTTCTTGTTAATCAATAGAGACCTTTAAATAGGCCACGACAATCCAAAACATAAACCTAATTCAAAAAGGAAAACCTCTAGAATCAATTGTAAAAAGGAAAAACACCAAATCTCTTTAACTAAAAACACCTAAACCCATTGATCATATCAATATATTACTTGGAGTATTAACCGGGATGAGTCTTTGCTCGATTTTGTAGGGAATGCTTTATAGACATTGGATTTCAAGTTACCGGAAAATTAAAACAAACAGACATGAGAATCAAGTAAAATGAAGTTCTTTTGCAAAGGAAGAAAATAGTCAATTCAACAGAATTATGAAGAGCATTTTAACCTTTTCCTCATAATGAAATACTTATTTAAGTGATCTATACCATTATTTGCGAAGTAAAAACGCACCACAGCACTCCTCACTAACTATTACCCCAATGCCCTTAATGAATTTGTCTAACTTCGCCTAATGACATGTTTAATTGCGTCTTTCCCGTAATATGCTAATTAAAACGAATTAGTATAATTGGAAAAGTTATATTTCCTTTTATCTTGGTTAGGAGATAATCACGTGTGGTTGGGAAAGATATATTCATAAAAGGATAGTTTCGCATTCGGTGGCGGTGATAGACTCGGATTTCCATTTATCGGATCATTGATATTAATTTTATTGGACGGATTAATCGCTGAAACCCTCACTCATGTTACCTATATATATACTTCAAGTAGCTCCCATATCGTCTACTGTTTTATTTTTTGTTTCTTGCTTTAGCTGTCGTCGATATATGTTTTAGTCATACTCTCATGTTATTTTAGGGTTTTTTGCATTCGTTGATGCTTTTCGTTTACACACGGTTCTAACTTTATATGTTTCCTCTTTGCGCAGCTAGGGTTATTTGCAGTTTGGCGTTTTGCGGTGTGTTGTTCTGTAAGTTTCTAACACACTTCTAATATTTTGTCTACATCGCTTTGGTCTCGTTTCTTTGATCTGAAAATCCTGGCTATACATTTGTATGTTTTTGCAGGTTCGTCAATATAGTCAGTTTTGTCAGAATCGGAGTTATATATGTAGATCAGGGTGCATGGTTGATATGATCATGGAGGAGGTTGCAGGGAACTTGGACCAGGAAGCAGCTGGAGAGCTTGTAGCAGAGGAGGAGCAGCTTGAACCTGAGGAAGCTCTGGAAGCCTTGGCCTTACCAACTGGTCCCATCACAAGGTCCCATACTAAGATGCTCAACCAAGACATTGGAAGAGTACTTAGCCGTTTGAGTCGGCATGATCAGGAGCTTAAACATTTCACTTTGGTTTGTTTGAGAGCCCAACACTTGGGATAAAGAAGCAAGTGGATTTTAGTGTGCTCTTTTTCCCTGCCAAGGTTTTGTCCCTTTGGGTTTTCCTTGGCAGGTTTTTAACGTGGCCTAAAGTCCACTTCCCATCCCTTCTTTGTCTCATGTTGTTTGGGTCCGGCCCATTTCCCTTCTTCAACTCTTAAGTCTTGCCGCCCAGGGCACTTGAAGGGTCTCTTTTTATTCAAACTTTGTCTTTAATGTTTTGTGTGTTTCCGAGATGGTCATGGAGCCTGTTCCATTGACTCATCTCTTCATCTCTCTTCTCTTCTCTCCTTTATATGTTCTGGACGAATCTCCCTTTCAGTTTATGCAACCTTGAATGAAAAACCCTTTTCCTTTGTTTATCAAAGATCTCTTAGTGTGATTCTAAGAACCCTTTCTCTTGGTGTGTTAAATCCGAGAAATCCCTTTAGATTAGTTGTGAGTTGTATCAACTACTTTAGAGGTGGTGTTGGAGATTCCTTTCCATTGGATCTTTGGTATAGCCATTCAATCCATCCTCATATATCATCTTCCATCAATCAATTCACCATTCCATCATTTCAATCCATTCTGCCAAGTCCTTTGACTCCAATCACTCCATCGCTTCAATCCAACCTCTACTTGCTTCAAAGTGTCAATTCTCAACAAGGGATTTATCAAGTGGTATCAGAGCCACTTTGAAGCTAAGTGAATCTATCTTTTGTTTTTCAATTTTTCATTTGTGCATCTTTGACAATTGTGACTGTTCATCTTCTGATCTTGATCTAGCCAGTTTCATTTGTTTGCATAATTTTAAAATTGTTGAAATAATTAATCCTGATCATCCCACCATAGATCTATCTATTCACAAGTGTTTCACTATTTTTAGAAATTGTTTACATAATTTCTAGAATTTTTCTGGGTTTGTTTCCTTATAACTCTGAGAACGAAGATGAAGAGGATTCGAACAAGAGTCTCAGTGAATCCCTTCTGGAGCAAATCAAGAAGCTAATGAGGGATGAGTTTGATCGGAGGGAACAAGTTAAAGAAGGGAAGCGCAAAGAGTCTAGAGATCATATCCATATCTCGGATAAGGAGAGGAGGAAGACCCTATGGCCTCAAGAAGGATGGCCGATGAGCAAGCCAATACCTACTACAACAGTGGCCACTCCTCTCTAGGCAGTCGGCGCCGCTCAAGGAGGCATCGCGATGATCCAGACCGTTTGGTCGAAAATCTTGGAGGTTACAAGATCCGGATTCCCCCTTTCCATGGCAACAACAACCTGATGAGTACATGGACTGGGAGAAGAAGTGTGAGTTCAACTTCAACTTACACAACATAACCAACATCAACAGAGTCAAACTGGCGGTCTCTGAGTTCAATGACTATGCCCTAAGGTGGTGGGAACAAGTCGTGACCGCGAGGGAGATTGGTGGAGCTCTTGAAGTCTCTACCTGGGAAGAGATGAAAAGGATCATGAGGCAGAGGTTCATTCCTAGCTATTATCAGAGAGAGCTACATTCAGTAGGCTCACTCAAGGATCCAAAACTGTTGAGGAATACTTCCAGGAGATGGAGGTTATGATAATGAGGGCTAATGTTATTGAACACAGAAAGGCCACTATGTCTCGGTTCATTGGAGGATTAAACCAGGAGATCCAAGATGTGGTGGAGATGCAAAACTGTGTGGGCTTAGAGTCTATGCTCCACAAGGCCGTCCTTGCTGAGCAACAGCTCAAGAGAAAGGCACCCTCGCGCTATGGAGCTGATCAGCGCAGGCCGATGTATCCAAGAGACTCCAAACCGGCGTTCTCACCTAAGTCTGAGCCAAGAGGAGCCTCTTACAGTCAAGACAAGGACAAGAGCAAAACCAGCTCCACTCCTGGCCCTAGAGCTCGCGAGCTTAAGTGCTTCAAGTGTCAAGGCTTTGGACACTATGCTTATGAATGCCGCAACAAGAAGATGATGATCATAAGAGACAATGGAGAAGTTGAATCTGAAGAGGAGATCATTGTCTATAAGCCAGAGCAGGAGCCGGAACAAGAAGAGTATGAGGCCGTTCCTGTCATGGGAAAGCTCTTGGTGGCCAGAAGGATCTTAAGCGCTCAAGTCCAAACCCCAAAGGAAGCCCAGAGAGAGAATCTCTTCCATTTACGCTGTCTTGTCCAGGAGAAGGTGTGCAGTCTCATTATTGATGGAGGCAGCTGTACTAATGTGGCTAGTGAGGCCATGGTTGAAAAACTTGGTCTTGTGACTCAGAAACATCCCAAGCCATATCAGTTACAATGGATCAATGAGACTGGAGATATGAGCGTGAAGGAACAGGTGCTTGTGCCATTATCCATTGGAAGCTATGAAGATGAGATTTTGTGTGATGTCCTGCCTATGGATGCTGGACACATCATTTTGGGAAGGCCTTGGCAATCTGATAGGCGAGTGATGCATGATGGTTTCACAAACAAGTATACTTTCCTGCACAAGGGGCGCAAGACCACTCTTATTCCCTTAACCCCTCAAGAGGTGTATGAAGATCAAGTCCAGCTGTGCAGTCAGAGAACCAAACCTCAAGCCAAGAAGGAGCCACCCAATCCAATCAAGTCCTTGAACTATCTGGTCAAGTCCAAACAGGTTAAAAGTTCTATGTCTTCTCATAAGCCTTTTCTCTTATTTATGTTTAAAGGATCACTTAACCTTCTTGTTGATAATGCACCGGAGATTCCGAGTGAGATGTCTAAGCTTTTACAGGATTTTCAAGATGTGTTTCCAGATGATTGCCCAAAAGGATTGCCACCAGTCAGAGGCATTGAGCATCAAATAGATTTTGTTCCTGGATCCACACTTCCAAACCGACCAGCATACAGAACCAATCCTGTTGAAACCAAGGAACTCCAGCGCCAAATTGATGAGCTTATGGACAAGGGTCACATCCGGGAAAGCATGAGCCCTTGTGCTGTTCCTGTTCTTCTTGGGCCCAAGAAAGATGGGAGTTGGCGCATGTGTGTGGATTGCAGACCCATCAACAATATCACTGTAAATTATCGACATCCTATCCCTAGACTTGATGATATGCTTGATGAGTTGCATGGTTCTAGCATTTTCTCTAAGATTGATTTAAAAAGTGGTTATCATCAGATTAGGATGAAAGAAGGTGATGAGTGGAAAACTGCATTTAAAACTAAACATGGTTTATATGAATGGCTTGTCATGCCATTTGGTCTCACTAATGCACGTGATGATAGGATTTGTGTGTGGATGTGAAAGATATGAAATGAGATGTGGTGGAATGCAACAGTGGTATATGATGAGGTGGTAAGATGCAAACACAAACACAGTCAACAATTCCCTTTAACCATGATAGTCATTATAGCATAAAGGGTTATCAATCCAAAATGGGAAATTGTCACTCTATGAGAATATGAAACAACCAGGAAGTCAAGCAAGCAGTAAAGATATGGTAACACTAACAACCTAAAAAATGAAATGCATGCAATAAAAGTAAAGAAAGCAGTAAGCAACAGCTCGACCAAGGACTCGAGTCGAGTGGAACAGAGTACCAGCTCGATCGAGTTTAGGGTCGAGTTGAGAAAAAGCTAAAGGCACGACTTTAACAAGCTAAGAGAGAATTAGGGTTCAAGACAGGGTTTTGCAATCAGGAATCTACACTTAATCAATCTAGCTCTTAAAACTCCTTGTATCAAGGCTTCTCTTGATATTGGGCTTCTCAATGCCTAGCCAACCCTTTCCCAAGGTGGAGGCTATCAACCAAGGAATGATCTCAGAAACAGGGGGTTAGCCAGTGAGAATCAAACCTTGGAGGCCATAGGATCATTGCCCAAACTAATCCATCCAACCCCTTAGACCTCTATTTCTAGAGCAAGAGATATTGGAGCTCTTAGTGGATCTTTTCCAGCGAATGCCATCACTTCCATGTGGAGAATCGCCTAAGGACTTACAAGCCAGGGGTAGTGGTCATGTAGCCTTAAGATCTATCCAAAAGAGAGAGAATCTAGATTAAGACCATAAGCTAGAAGGATTAAGCATATGAAACCTCTAATCTATCCCATCTCAAACCCTAATGGGTAACTACTCACTACACATGAATGTAAACACAAGCAAATGCAATAAAAGAGACATCATAAGAAAGAGGAGATGAAATAAACAACTTTTATTGAAATAAGCAAGTGCAAATACAAAGAGATTATCCAGGATCTAGGATTCAAGAAGCAAGAGCTTCAAGAACACAAAGATGGGATTAGAGCTCTAAAAAGTAAAAGACAATAAATTAAAAGAAACTAAAACAAAAGTAATCTAAAGCTTGGTGGTTTTTTCGTGGCTTAGCCTTTAAATACAAGAGGATTAGGTTTAGGGTCAAAGGAAGTCAAGGGGGAAGCAACATTTTTCGGGTTTGACTTTGACTTCCAGCTCGATCGAGTTGAAGCTTGGCCGGTCGAGTTGAGGAACTCGACCGGTTGGTCGAGTGGTGGTCGAGCTGGTCTTCAAGATGGCTTCTCCCTTCTTCCTTTGCGTATCCAGTTGAGCTGCGTCCATGCGCCAAGTCCCTCCATGCTCCTCATGTCCCATATGCTCCAGAATGCTCCAAAAGACCTATTTCAAAGGACCAAACATGCATATGTATGCAAATGCAACCTAAAACTAACATGAATGCATAAGAAGAGAAAAGGAACAAGATATGATGCAAATGGATGCTAAAACTATGCAAAAGATGCATAAAAGATGTGCTAAAACTATGTAAAATGCAAGTACATCAACACCCCCAAACTTGAACTTTGCTTGCCCTCAAGCAAACAAATAGAACAAGAAAGAGATGAGGTTTGAAAACAAGCTGATTCAACACTTAAAAACATGTCCTCAAAAGCGATTTGCTAAATGTCCAACTTAGAGATTCTAGAATGCAACAAGGTGAGAGATATTCATTAAGATTTAACCATGCTTATCAACATCAATCCCACTTCACAGTCACTCAAACAATGCATTCAAATCAGCAAATCCCTTTAACATTCATTAAGCAAAAACAGTGAACCAAAAACATGCAAGATCAATCAACTCATTTGGTTTCAAGGGTTTATGGGTTAAGAGACAAAGAGGGTCTCTTTTGTATGGTGGTTTAGTAACAGGGATCTCTCAAGAAAGTGGCTTTGCTTTGGCAGAAGGCTAAGTGTTAGAACCAAAGATGATGCAAGAACAGCAGCTCGAGCCGCCTAATCCTAACTCGATCGAGTTCAACACTTAGAGCTTTTTAGAACAAAATCCTAACTACCCTTTTTGGCATTTCGCCTTTGAAACTGAGGAGCTTTGCTCACTTTTCTTTTAAGAACTTCCTAGGGAGAGGCTTCTTGAGGTAACATCTAGCGGTTTGGGATTTTCTAAACACTTAGGGAACTTTTCTTTCCTTTTTGACACTTGAGGCTTTGCCTTCTTTTCATTCTACTTAGAACCCTTTTTACTTTCCTTTTTTAACTTCCCAAACCTTTACTAGACCCTTTTTAACACTGCCAACTCCCTGGACTTAACTAAACTCTTTTTCCTTTGGTTTTTCCCAACTTTTACCACTTTTCTGGTTTTTACACCCAACTCGATCGAGCTCGAGTTGGCACCCCCAAACTTAGCCTGAAAACAATCCCAAGAGAACTAGACAACTAGAACTACTGCCCCTGCCGGTTTAAACACAACACCTTATGCTAAGCAAAGCCAAGAAAGGTTCTCACATTCGCACAAGAGATAATATGGGGTTTGAAATGAAAAGGCTTAGGTTTAAGGTGTGGTAACTGTCTCAAAGATAGAGATCAGCTATCTGGACAAGCAAGAGGGATATGAAAATGGTAGCCATGAGTTGAAATCAAATGCAAGCATTGGTAATTAAAGATCAAGTTATGGTTCAAATAGATAGGGAAATGCATCAAATCACAGCAATGGTTGAATGAGATGTGCATGCAGTGATATGATCAAGATAAACATGGTTCTTGCTGCTCAATCAATCGATGAACAAGTTTTCAAAGTCAAATCAACAATGCAAGTGAAAATGCAATCCTAAACAAGTCTAACAAATATGAATGCAAAAAGATGAAAATATTTTTGGATTTTTTGAAAATTTTATGATTTTTTTGGTTTTTCTATGCAAAAGATAAATGAAAAACTAAGAACAAAGAAAACAAGGTTAAATCATCTCTTGAACCCTCCCCCAAACTTAAATCACACAGTCCCTTGTGTGAGAAAATTTAGTGAAAGATTCAAGAGGGCAAAACCAAGAAAAAAAAGAACAAATGCAAGAAAATATGAAATGGTATATACAAGGGTTGGTGTTTGGATACCTCAGTGCCCCCCAAAGAACTGGGAGGCAAGGTCGTGGTCTGGAGAGGGAGACGGCCATCAGGAGCACTCCATCGACCGGGTCACTTGAGCTTGCTCTGGCTCGATCGAGTTGTCCTCGAGTTGGTTCCTCTTCTTCCTAAAACCGTTCCTTGCAAGACTTAGCTGAGAAAAACGCAGAGATAAAAGATAAAAGCGATATATAGAAGATAGACATGGGAATTCCTCCCAAGTGAGCTTGTTTTAGGTCTCATAGCTTGACCTTGAACCTTTTAGGCCGGGGTTGGATCTTGAAGAGGAGTGATGATCTCCTCTGAAACAACCAACACTTTTTTTTTTTTTTTAATAAATAATACTAATCAATTCTAGCGAAGGTCTTTAAAATAAATTAAATAAATAATCAATCAATAACAAATAAATCAGTTCAGCGGAAGCAAATAATAATTAAACAAGTCTAGCAAAACAATGCAAAATAAATAAAAGCAATAAACATCCTATCATCCCCCTCTTCAGCCTTGATTCCGCGATCACACAAATCTTTTACCTGCAATCACTCTGCCTACAGGTCAATTTACGCAATTACTAGATATTTAATAATATTTATAAACTCCAATAATTATTAAATACCATTTTCCAATTATTAAATAATTATTAATAATTAAAACTTCATTTCTCAATTATTAAATAATTCTCATAATTAAATAATAATTTTCCATATTTTAAAATAATTAAATAATTATTTTAAGCCTCTTAATTAATTAAATGTATTTAATTAATTAAATCCGAATTAAACCAATTAACCAGATTTTAACCAGAAATTACTTAATTTGAACCATAAATCAATTTCCAATTGAACCAGACTGAACCGGCTGCGTCGACCGACGCAAGCTTTGCGTCGTCAGACCAGACCACTTTGCGCGACTGACGCAGCTTTGCGTCGCCTGATGCACGTCCGTCAGGTCGACAAAATATCAACAAAACACGCAGAAACACCGAATTAACACAGAAATCAACCAAACATCATCACATAAACCTCATATCATAAGAACACCTCAAGAACAACATTCAATCAATCCAGATCTAGTGATTTGCGGACCTACAGTCATGCACTCACCTTGAAAACGGATTTGAAAGGAGAAAAAGATGGAAACAACAAAGAACAACGAACGGCACTTCGATCTGCCACTAAAACTCGGATTTCCTCCACAAAATCGCCTCTTCTCCTCTCCAGAACTCTCTGCCTGAAAACTGTGCAAAAAGGAGGCGGCTGCACCTTTTAATTCGAGTTCTAGGGCTTTTCCTGCCCAAAACTAGCTAAACCGGACCATTAAATCAAACCGGGTCTGATTTTGAAATCTTTGCGTCGACCGACGCACACTTGCGTCGCCCGACGCAACTCCAAAAATCACCAGAGAAGGCTACGGATGTTACAACTCTCCCCACTAAACTGGATTCGACCTCGAATCCCAACACAAACGTCACAAGACCACAAAAACCCGACCTCGCAAGGCCACAACACCGGAGATCCTCACCTGATCCCCGAGACACACATCCAAACTTATGTATACGCCCGTCTCTAGACATCTTTACTCTTAACTCATCATCTCAAACCACTTGTACTGGGCCACTACACCCAGACAAGTCTGCACCTACCCAAACTGGGGCCACTACACCCAGGGCTTGCCAACCGCTGCTTATACTGGGGCCACTACACCCAAATAAGTCAGCCACGACTTATACTGAGGCCACTACACTCAGCTAAGTCACTCATACTGAGGCCACTACACTCAGATGAGTCTGCCAGAGAACCAGTCTCCAAAACCGTAATGAGTTATTCAGGATCGCAATCCTTAGAGTAAAAATTCCAAGACGTCTATAACAATAGAATTAGAACTGTCTCACGACCAACTGGTCAAACACTTGTAACATCCGAAATACCACTTAAACAACACAAGACAAAATGAGGAAAACTGCATCTCATTAAAACTCCAAAATGTATATCGTTACAACCAAAACGAAAATACAAGTACAAAGCCAAAAAACAACTGGGAACTACAAAATGAAATAAGCTCACTCCTCGACCTGCTTGTCGAACCACTTCCTGAACTTCAACTTCATCTTTGCCTCTGGCTCCCAAGTCTCCTCTGTAGAACCACTGCAATCCCACAAAATCCTCAGTAAGGGAATCCTCTTGTTCCTCAGAACCTTTTCCCTCCTCTCTAAAATCCTCACAGGCACTGCCGGCACTGTCAAATCTGGCTGAAGATCCTCTGGAATCCTAGCCACTAACTCCTCTGTAGGGTGAAGACACTTCCTCAGCATCGACACATGAAAAACCTTGTGAAAGGCTTTCATAATCTCAGGCAACTCCAGCCTGTAAGCCAATGGCCCAACTCGCTCCACTACTGGAAACGGACCCATAAAACGCGGACTCAGCTTGTTCTCTGCTATGGATCTGTTAGGACCCCTCAACATAGCCATCTTGAGATAAACTCTATCTCCCACCTGAAACTCAAGCTCTCGTCTGCGTCTATCTGCATAACTCTTCTGCCTATCCTGAGCCTCCTTCATGTTCAGCCTCACAACACGACCTTCTCTGTCGTCTCCTGAACATAAGTAGCTCCATACATGCTGCGCTCCCCCACTTGGGTCCAGCATAGGGGTGTCCTACATGGCCTCCCATACAAAGCCTCAAATGGAGCCATGCCAATACTCGCCTGAAAGCTGTTGTTGTATGCAAACTCAACTAAGCTCAGGTGATCTGCCCAATGGCCACCCCAATCCAACACACACATCCTCAGCAAATCCTCCAAAGTCTGAATAGTCCTCTCTGACTGACCATCTGTCTGCGGATGATAAGCTGTACTCAGATGCACCTTAGTGCCCATCTCTGCCTGAAACGCCCTCCAAAACTCTGAAGTGAATCTGGGATCACGGTCTGACACAATACTAGCTGGCACTCCATGCAGCCTCACAATCTCTCGCACAAACTTCCTAGCCAAGACAGCAGCTCCATCTGTCTTCTTGATGGCCAAGAAATGTGCAGACTTAGTCAACCGATCCACAATCACCCAATAGCATCGAAAGTCCTCGAAACAGGTAGTCCAACCACGAAATCCATCGTAATCCTGTCCCACTTCCACTCTGGAATGGGTAAACTCTGCAAAAGACCACCCGGAACCTGATGCTCTGCCTTCACCAAGGCACAAGTGTTGCACTTCGCAACCCAGTCTGCTACATCCCTCTTCATCCCGACCCAATGATAGTACCTCTTGAGGTCATGGTACATCTTGGTCGCCCTGGATGAATGGAAAACTTGCTCGCATGAGCCTCTCCCAAAATCTGATGTCTCAACTCCACATCCTTAGGCACACAAACTCGCCCACGAACCAAGATAGTCCCATTCGCAGAGACCTCATACTCAGAACCAGTCACTCTCGTCGCATCCAGCAAACTCTGATCACTCTGCTGAGCAACTCTGATCCTGCTAAGTAGATCCGCCTGATCCACTGCCTCTAAACCCAAAGGCTCCTGCGAAATGGCACACAAACGCAAGGTACTGATCTCGCCAACAGAGACTCCACATCTCGCTCAACTGCGGAATCATACCTCCGTCTACTCAACGCGTCCGCCACTAGGTTAGCCTTGCCCGGATGGTAGTTAATGCTCACCTGATAGTCCGCCAAGAACTCAACCCAGCGCGTCTGTCTCGCGTTCATCATCGGCTGAGTGAAGATATGCTGCAAACTCTTGTGATCGTGAAGACCTGTACTGTCTCACCCAGCAAGTAAGACCTCCAAATCTTCAACGCGAAGATCACTGCTCCCAACTCTAAGTCATGTGTAGGACGGTTACGCTCACTGCCCTGCCACTGTCTCGAAGCATATGCTATCACTCTGCCCTCCTGCATCAGCACACAACCAAGACCAATGCCTGAAGCATCTGTATACACCATGTAAGGCTTCCCTGGCTCGGGTAACGCCAACACTGGTGTAGTAGTCAACATCTCCTTGAGCTGACTAAAGCTCTCCTCACACTCAGCTGACCAAACAAACGGGACATCCTTCCCAGTCAACTTCGTCATCGGCTGCGCCATGGTAGCAAACCCCTTGACGAACCTCCTGTAGTATCCTGCCAAACCCAGAAAACTCCTGATCTCGTGGCACTACTAGGTCTAGGCCAATCTCTGATAGCCTCAATCTTAGCCGGATCCACAGAAACTCCCTCTGCAGAAACAATGTGGCCAAGAAATCCCATCTCTCGCTGCCAGAAACTGCACTTGCTCAACTTAGCAAAAAGCTTCTGCTCCCGAAGCTTCTCCAGAACCAACCTCAAGTGAGTCGCATGCTCCTCCTGACTCCTCGAGTATACCAGAATATCGTCAATGAAAATGATGACAAACACGTCCAAATACTCCCTGAACACGTCGTTCATCAATCTCATGAAGGCTGCCGGCGCGTTAGTCAAACCGAAAGGCATAACCACAAACTCAAAATGCCCATAACGCGTCCTGAAAGCAGTCTTCCTGACATCTGCCTCATCTATCGGGATCTGATGATACCCCGATGCCAAGTCAATCTTGGAGAACCAAGTAGCACCCCTCAACTGATCCAACAACTCATCAATCCTCGGGAGTGGGTACCTGTTCTTCACAGTGACTCGGTTAAGACCTCTGTAATCGATACAAAGTCTGAAACTGCCATCCTTCTTCTTCACAAACAACACCGGTGCTCCCCACGGTGAAACACTTGGTCGAATGAACCCCTTAGACAAAAGGTCCTCTATCTGCTTCTTCAGCTCTGCCAACTCAGCTGGCGCCATCCTGTAAGGCGTCTTCGATATCGGTGCTGTCCCCGGCTCTAACTCAATCGTGAAAGGATCAGACCGAGATGGTGGTAATCCCTTCAGTGACTGAAAGACATCCTCAAAATCCTGGACAACCTCAATATCTCCCATAACAACTCCAGCTCCTGACTCAGACATAGAAATCGTCGCCAGATACGCCTCACAGCCCCGCTCTAACAACTGCTCGGCCTGAATAGCAGATATCACAATACTCCCGGAAGTCGGTCTCACTCCCTGATAAACCAACCTCCCTGCATCTCGCTCGAAGACCACTCTACCTCTGTAGCAATCCAGATGAACTCTGTAGTGTGACAACCAGTCCATCCCGAGAATAACGTCATACAGCTCCACCGGACTGATGACTAAGTCTGCTGGCATTGACTGCCCCGCAATCTCGATCTCGACTCCTCTAGCACGGCCCAAAGTAGACAAGAATCCACCTCCCGCCACCTTGACCATGCCCGCGCTCTCGCCCGCGCTACTCCGGATGCCACTCTTCTCGGCACGCTCCGGTGTAATGAAGCAATTCGATGCTCCAGAGTCGAATAAAACGTGGGACTCAAAACCGCCCACTAACAAGGTCCCTACACATTCAATTGCGTTGAGAACCTCCACAAGACTATCACAGATAAAAATGACTAACAGACAATAACACAACAACAAATTCTATACTAAGAATTTACAAAGTCTGAGTCGAAGATTTACCTGTGATCTGCCCGGCCTGACTGGTCCCGCCGGTCTCCACTGAAGAATAGCCCCGCGGTGCTGATCCACTCTGACCCGCTGGCTGCACCGCCGCAATCTGACTCACCGGCTGAGCCGCTACCGGCTGAATCGCTGCCACTGCCATCCTCTGCAACTGGGGACACGCCGGTCTGAGATGACCCGGCTGCCTGCAATATAACACACCCTGGCATCCTGAACCGCCTCTCTCCTAGGACACTCGCCACGATGCTCCGTGCTCCCACAACGGTAACAACACCTCGAGAAACTGACTAGCACCAGAGCTCTCTCTCGACTCCTCTTCTGACCCTGCGCAGGCAAACCGCCCCTGCCAGAACCAGAACTGAAACTCGCCACCTCTGCGCTGCTGCTGCTGCTGCGTGGCTGCTGCTGATGACTCCGAGGCTGGGTAGCAGGAGCAGACGGCACAGCCACCGGACCAACTGGCCCACTCAAATCCGCCTCTACCGACGCGGCCAACTCTACCAGACTCGCCCTCGAAGTGTGCATACTACTCTGCATAGCGTCCGGATATCCTTGCGAAGTCCCTCCAGAAATCGGTTCGTCAACTGATGCTCAGCCTCCATACCAAAGCCCGCATGCACTAACAGACGGCTGAACTCCTCATCATACTCGCGTACAGTACGCGAACCCTGCTCAATGTCCATAAACCGCATCTGAAGACGATCACGAGCCTGCCTCGGGAAATACTTGGCGTTGAACTCCACAAGGAAGTCGCCCCAAGTCCAAAATGCCCTCCGGCCCACCGCGGCCTGCCACCACAAATGAGCATCGCCACTCAAATAGTGGACCGCTAACTCCACCCAGTACTCCATAGGACAACGGATCGAATGAAAGTTCCGCTCCACTCTCTGACGCCACGCGTCTGCCTCCTCCGGACCAACTCTGCCCTCGAAGAAAGGCGTACCAATCCTCTGCATGTGGCCCATAAACTCCAAATAACGGGTCACACCCGCACCCACAGCCTCCGGCTGCGCAACGTCTGCAGCAACATGCTGCACCTCTGCCACTGGCGGTACTCCTGGAGCCCCCTGTGGAACCACCGGCGGAAAACGAGCCAATAGCTGCGTCAGCAACCCCACCACTAAGTCATCACGACCCGGAGCCGGAGCGCCACCCCCACCCGGAGCAGCCCCCGCTCCCAAACCAACACTCGCACTGGCATCACCCGCCAACGGAACTGACTGGGTCACCGACGCAGTATGCACACTCGGTGCCGCACTCTCTCCCGACTCCTCCGGAAGTCCACGACCACGACCTCGGCCTGCTCGGCCTCCAGCTCTACCACCAGCTCTGCCGCCACGGCCAACTCTGCCGCCACGACCTCTAGCACCACGCCCTCTCGCGCCACGACCTCTAGGAGCTCCGTCCATCTCACTGCATGGACCCGAACATGAGCAACTAGACAATAACACAAAACACAAACACCAAAACTCACCGCGGAATCTCCTGTAGCTGAAGGGGATGATACTAAGCCTAGCAATTCTAACAGTCCTAAAACCGTCTAGGCTCTGATACCAAAATGAAACAACCAACACTTTTTTTTTTTATAAATAAATATAATCAATTCTAGCGAAGTCTTTAAAATAAATTAAATAAATAAAAATCAATAACAAATAAATCAGTTCAGCGGAAGCAAATAATAATTAAACAAGTCTAGCAAAACAATGCAAAACAATAAAACAGTAAACATCCTATCATCCCCCTCTTCAGCCTTGATTCCGCGATCACACAAATCTTTTACCTGCAACACATTGGAATGGAGTTGCGTAAGTATTTAATAAATACTTAGTGAGGCAATCACTCTGCCTACGAGCCATTTACGCAATTACTAGATATTTAATAATATTTATAAACTCCAATAATTATTAAATACCATTTTCCAATTATTAAATAAGTTAATAATTAAAACTTCATTTCTCAATTATTAAATAATTCTCATTATTAAATAATAATTTCCATATTTTAAAATAATTTAAACAATTATTTTAAGCCTCTTAATTCATTAAATTATTTAATTATTAAATCCGAATTAAACTAATTAACCAGATTTTAAAGAAATCACTTAATTTGAACCAGAAATCAATTTCCAATTGAACCAGACTGAACCGGCTGCGTCGACCGCCAGACGCAGACGCAGACCACTTTGCGTCGCCCAACGCACGTCCGTCAGGTCGACAAAAATATCATCAAAACACGCAGAAACACGGAATTAACACAGAAATGAACCAAACATCATCACATAAACCCCATATCATAAGAACACCTCAAGAACAACATTCAATCAATCCAGATCTAGTGATTTGTGGAGCTACAGTCATGCATTCACCTTGAAAACGGATTTGAAAGGAGAAAAACGATGGAAACAGCAAAGAAGAATTTGATCTGCTTCGATCTGCCACTAAAACTCGGATTTCCTGCACAAAATCGCCTCTTCTCCTCTCCAGAACTCTCTGCCTCGAAAACTGTGCAAAAAGGAGGCGGCTGCACCTTTTAATTCGAGTTCTAGGGCTTTTCTGCCCAAAACCAGCTAAACCGGACCACTTAAATCTAACCGGGTCTGATTTTGAAATCTTTGCGTCGACCGATGGCTACGGATGTTACATCCTCTGTGGGGGTCATTCCTAGGTAGGGCTTGCATCTATGCCCATTCACTGTGAATTCTTTCCCCTCTTGGTTGAGCAGAGTGAGTGATCCGTAGGTAGAACTTCATGTATCTTGAATGGCCCCGACCACTTTGACCTCAACTTCCCGGGAAACAACCTCAACTTGGAGTTAAACAAGAGCACACTGTCCCCAACCTTGAAGTCTTTAAGGCGAATCAGTTTGTCGTGGGCTGCCTTGGTTCTCATCTTGTAAATCATGGAGTTCTCATAGGCATTCATTCTGATTTCCTCCAACTCAAACAAGTTCATTACCCTCCTTTCTTGTGCTGCCTTTATGTCAAAGTTCAGCATCTTTACTGCCCATAAAGCCTTGTATTCGACCTCCACAGGTAAGTGGCAATCCTTCCCATATAGCAAATTGAAAGGAGACCTTCCAATGGGGGTTTTGTAAGCTGTTCTATAAGCCCAAAGTGCTTCATCAAGCCTTGCTGACCAATCCTTTCCTAGTGAAGCTCACAGTCTTCTCCAATATGGCCTTAATCTGTCTGTTGGAGACTTCAACTTGCCCACTGGTTTGAGGGTGATAGGGTGTGGCAACCTTTGTGCTTGACTCCATAACTCTTCATCAACTTCTCAAACACCTTGTTGATGAAATGGGAACCTCCATCCGAAATAACAACCCTTGGGATGCCATATCTTGGAAAGATGATGGTTCTGAAAGTTTGATAACAACCTTAGGCATCACAGGCTGGGCAGGGAATGGCTTCAATCCATTTGGACACATAGTCCACAGCAACCAAAATGTAGTTGTGCCCGTTTGAGGAAGGCTTGAAAGGTCCCATGAAGTCTATTCCCCATACATCAAAGATCTCAACTTCTAGAATTGGGTTTAGTGGCATTTCATCCCTCTTGGTGATTCCTCCTTTCCTTTGGCATGGATCACACTTGGCAATGTAACTTGCTGCATCCTTGAACAAGTAGGCCACCATAAACCAGATTGCAAACCTTAGTTGCTGTGCATTGAACCTTGTTGTTTTAGCAAAGTGCACCTCCATAAGCTGACCCATGGCATTGCTCTAGAACTCCTTGTACATCTTCTTCAGCTATGCATCTCCTGTAAATGCTATCTGGTCCTCTCTTGTACAAGTAAGGCTCATCCCAATAGTAATGCCTAGCATCCTTGAAGAACTTCTTCCTCTTGTAAGCATCAAAACTACTAGGGACTTCTCCAGACACCATGAAGTTCACTATATCAGCATACCATGGCAAATTCTCATCACGCAGAGCCTTAACTTCTTCCAGCCTGCTTTCTCATCAAAACTCCTTTCAAGATCATGATTGCCATAAGCTGTTCTTCAGGCATAGAATCATTGATGGGGACTATGTCTTCAACTCGCATCCTAGAGAGATGATCAGCAACTCCATTCTACTCCCTTTTTGTCCACAACTTCTATGTCAAACTCTTGAAGCAAAAGGATCCATCTGAGAAGTCTTGGCTTTGTATCTTTCTTAGCAAAGATGTGCCTAAGGGCAGCATGGTCAGTGTGCACAATCACCTTGGACCCAACTATATAGCTTCGAAACTTCTCAAAGGCAAAGACTATGGCAAGGAGCTCCTTCTCTGTGGTTGCATACTTGCATTGAGCATCATCCATAGTCTTGCTTGCATAGTAGATGACATTGAGTTTCTTGTCTATCTTTTGGCCAAGCACTGCTCCTACTGCATAGTCAGATGCATCACACATAATCTCAAATGGGTGATCCCAGTTTGGAGCTTGAACTATTGGGGCAGATACCAGAGCATCCTTCAGCAAGGTCCAAGACTTGTGGCATTCTTCATCAAACTCAAAATCTGTCTCCTTGCACAGAAGTCTTGTCAAGGGTCTTGCTATCTTTGAGAAATCCTTGATGAATCTTCTGTAGAACCCTGCATGACCCAGAAAACTCCTTATGTCCTTCACAGTCTTGGGAACAGGGAGCTGCAACATGACATCCACCTTAGCTCGATCGAGCTCGATCCCTTTCTCGGAAATCTTGTGTCCAAGCACAATCCCTTCTCGAACCATGAAGTGGCACTTCTCCCAGTTGAGTACTAGATTTGGTCTCCTCACACCTCTGCAACACCCTGCACAAGTTAGACAAACATGAGGAGAAGGATGCTCCATAGACTGAGAAATCGTCCATGAAGACTTCTACCATCTCCTCTATCAGATCTGAAAAAATGGAGGTCATGCACCTCTGGAAAGTAGCTGGAGCATTGCACAGCCCAAATGGCATCCTTCGATAAGCAAAGGTGCCATAAGGGCATGTGAAAGTGGTCTTCTCCTGATCATTAGGGTGGATCGGGATTTGGAAGAAACCACTGTAGCCATCAAGAAAACAATAAAAAGGGTGGTTTGCCAATCTTTCTAACATCTGATCAATGAAAGGGAGAGGGAAATGATCCTTTCTAGATGCTGAATTTAACTTCCTATAGTCAATACACATGCGATGCCCCACTATTGTTCTAGTGGGAATCAGCTCCTCTTTGTCGTTTTTAATGACAGTGATCCCCCCTTTCTTTGGGACGCAATGAACTGGAGATATCCAAGTGCTATCACTGATGGGATAGATTATCCCAGCATCAAGCAACTTGAGTATCTCTTTCTTCACTACTTCCTTTAGATTGGGGTTCAATCTCCTTCTGAGGTTCAATGCTTGACTTACTTTCATCCTCTAGATGAATCCTATGGATGCATAGGTCAGGGGAGATCCCCTTGATATCATTCATCCTCTAGATGAATCCTATGGATGCATAGGTCAGGGGAGATCCCCTTGATATCATCTAGAGTGTAACCTATTGCTTTTTGTACTTTCTCAATTCAACAAGCAAAGCACTCAACTGTTCAGGTTCCAAATCAGAGTTCACAATGACAGGGTAAGTTGAGTTTTCACCCAGAAATGCATACCTGAGGCCCTCAGGCAAAGGTTTGAGGTCGACCTTTAGGCGCCTTGAGCTCAGACCAATCTCCTTGAGCTTGTTCCTTGCATTCAGTCCCCAGCTCGATCGAGTTCGTTTGTTCGAGGCTCGACTCGATCGAGTCTTGATCGAGCTCACTGCCATGACTTCGCAAACTGGCCTGTCCAACCCTCAATGCTCAGAATGTTTGGAACTGGTCTGAAGGTGTCAAGGAGCTTCTTGTATTCCTCGGTTTCTGAGCTCACATATCCCTTCTGAAGAATCCTTGGTCAAAGCAACTTGTAGGGATCCTCTGATAGCTCTTCTAAAAGCTCATCTGCCAACTGATCCATTTCCTCAACATAAAAGAGCTGACCTTCTATTGTTGGCTTTCCTCATTGTATCCTTGATGTCAAACTTCATCTTAGGTCCTTTCCCAAGTTTAGCTCAATTGTTCCTTCACAGACATCTATCATTGCTCTTGCTGTAGCTAGGAATGGCCTTCCTAGAATCAATGGATCTGTTGGTTCCTCATCCATCTCAAGCACAATGAAGTCGTGGGGATTTCTACATTCCCTATCCTCAAAGGCAGGTCTTCAAGCATTCCCAGTTGGTAACCTTATCGATCTATCTGCCAAGACTAGTGAGATTCCGCAGGCTTGATACTTGTGATATCCCAGTCTCTTTGCTACAGACAAAGGCATGAGGCTGACAGATGATCCTAGATCGCAGAGGCTGTTTTTGAAAGATAGGGGTCCCAACATGCAGGCAAAGTGAAACTCCCCGGATCTTCCTTTTTGTCGGAGATGACCTTCCGCTGAATGATTGCACTGCACTCACGAGTCAACACTACCATCCCTTGTGCTTCCCTGGTTCTTTGCTGAACAGCATCCTTCAGAAATTTCTGATAAGGTGGAATGAGCATCAAGGCGTCGATGAAAGGCAACTTCAGCTCAAGTTGTCTCATTAGTTCATCAAACTTGGCCTTGTGTGCTTCCAACAGTTGTTTCTTGAACCTTCCTGGAAAGGGTAGAGGGGGTTTGTATGGTGGTGGTCCTGATGGAGTGTCTTTCTTCTTTCAACAGGTTTAGTGGTTGGCTGGAGTTGCTTTGTCTGCTCTTTCTCAGCTCGATACCTCTACTCGGGAATTGCCTCCCCACTTCTTAGTGTAACTGCTTGGGCATACTCTTGTGGTGAAGAGGATGATGCACTTGAAGACTCAATGATTTGGACTCTTGAAGTCAATGACTCTAGTTTAGAGTGTATCTCAACCAGCTTGTTGTTCATTTCCAGAGAACCTTTGGCTTGCCCTTGTAAAGTTGTTGGAGCATTTCCTTCATATCCCAATCTTGGGTTGGGTATGAGTAGTCCTTTGGTTGAAAGCCTTGTGGAACACTTTGTTGTTGCGGCCAGGGGATAACTTATTCCCTTGTTGAGGATTCCTATAGCTTGTCTATTTTGAATAGCAACCTCATGTCTCCTCCCCTCCTGTTTTTGAAGACTTGCCACTAATTTGTTCTGAGACATAATTGACATGCTTGGCAGGGAATTGGGCTAGGATCAGTTTGTCCAACTTCGAGTTGAGTGCAAGCATGTCTTTTCTCATCTGTGCTCCAGCTCGATCGAGTGCGCGGTCGAGCTCCAGTCTGTACTTCATAATGCTCTCCATAGCATTCTGTTGATATGGCCATGTTCTCCACAAGCTGCCAGCCATCATCCACATCCTGGTTGAGGAAGTTCCCATTGCTGGCTGTGTCCAACATCTCTCTATACCTTGCAAGCATCCTCTATAAAGAGTGAGAGTAGTGATTCATTGTTGAATCCATGGTGTGGGCACTGACTTGTGTAGCCTTTGAACCTCTCCCAAGCCTCTGCGAATGTCTCATTGTTTCGCTGGATGAAGCTGGATATCTCTCCTCTAAGCTTGGCTGTGCGACCGGTGGAGAAAAACTTAGCAAGAAAGGCCTTCTTGCATTCATCCCAAGTGGTGATTGTGCCATGGGGCAAGCTCTTCTCCCATTGGTGAGCTTTGTCAGCTAGAGACATAGGAAAGAGTCTCAGCTTGATGGCATCTTCAGAGACACCATTGATCTTTGTCAAATCACAAAGCCTATCAAACTCATCAAGGTGGTCAATGGGGTCTTCACTTGGCAATCCATGGAACATCTTGTTCTGGACAAGGTTGATCATTCCCAGCTTGATCTCAAAGTTGTGGTTCTGCACTGGTGGTGGAACAATCCCTTGTCTCTGTTGGTGGCGGTTTGGAGCATCTCCTTGACCAATCGGTCGAGTTTGCCTAGCTCGACCGAGTCCATTGCCCAAAGGGTTTCCATTCCCCTCTGGTACATCCATTGTATCAGCAACAAGCACCTCAGGTTCCTCTTGTACCCTCTGTGACCTCTGAACCCTCTTTCTACCCGTTGTAAGTCTAGCTCGACCAAGTCTTCTGTAGACCGACTCGATCGAGTTCGCATACACCTGCAAAAAGAGACAAAAACCCAGCAGTACAATAGAACAGGGGTGGTATAGCTTGATCGTCCAAGTGTGTTTGAAACTCAAATGCAACAAAAATATCCCAAATCGGCAACGGCGCCAAATTGATGATAGGATTTGTGTGTGGATGTGAAAGATATGAAATGAGATGTGGTGGAATGCAACAGTGGTATATGATGAGGTGGTAAGATGCAAACACAAACACAGTCAACAATTCCCTTTAACCATGATAGTCATTATAGCAAAGGGTTATCAATCCAAAATGGGAAACTTGTCACTCTATGAGAATATGAAACAACCAGGAAGTCAAGCAAGCAGTATAGATTTGAAGTAACACTAACAACCTAAAAAATGAAATGCATGCAATAAAAGTAAAAAAGCAGTAAGCAACAGCTCGACCAAGGACTCGAGTCGAGTGGAACAGAGTACCAGCTCGATCGAGTTTAGGGTCGAGTTGAGAAAAAGCTAAAGGCAGCGACTTTAACAAGCTAAGAGAGAATTAGGGTTCAAGACAGGGTTTTGCAATCAAAGGAATCTACACTTAATCATCTAGCTCTTAAAACTCCTTGTATCAAGGCTTCTCTTGATATTGGGCTTCTCAATGCCTAGCCAACCCTTTCCCAAGGTGGAGGCTATCAACCAAGGAATGATCTCAGAAACAGGGGGTTAGCCAGTGAGAATCAAACCTTGGAGGCCATAGGATCATTGCCCAAACTAATCCATCCAACCCCTTAGACCTCTATTTCTAGAGCAAGAGATATTGGAGCTCTTAGTGGATCTTTTCCAGCGAATTTCCATCACTTCCATGTGGAGAATCGCCTAAGGACTTACAAGCCAGGGGTAGTGGTCATGTAGCCTTAAGATCTATCCAAAAGAGAGAGAATCTAGATTAAGACCATAAGCTAGAAGGATTAAGCATATGAAACCTCTAATCTATCCCATCTCAAACCCTAATGGGTAACTACTCACTACACATGAATGTAAACAAATGCAATGAAAAAGACATCATAAGAAAGAGGAGATGAAATTAAACAACTTTTATTGAAATAAGCAAGTGCAAATACAAAGAGATTATCCAGGATCTAGGATTCAAGAAGCAAGAGCTTCAAGAACACAAAGATGGGATTAGAGCTCTAAAAAGTAAAAGACAATAAATTAAAAGAAACTAAAACAAAAGTAATCTAAAGCTTGGTGGTTTTTTCGTGGCTTTTAGCCTTTAAATACAAGAGGATTAGGTTTAGGGTCAAAGGAAAGTCAAGGGGGAAGCAACATTTTTCGGGTTTGACTTTGACTTCCAGCTCGATCGAGTTGAAGCTTGGCCGAGTTGAGGAACTCGACCGTTGGTCGAGTGGTGGTCGAGCTGGTCTTCAAGATGGCTTCCTTCTTCCTTTGCGTATCCAGTTGAGCTGCGTCCATGCCAAGTCCCTCCATGCTCCTCACGTCCCATATGCTCCAGAATGCTCCAAAAGACCTATTTCAAAGGACCAAACATGCATATGTATGC
Organism: Microthlaspi erraticum; assembly: GCA_902728155.2. Lineage (NCBI taxonomy): Eukaryota > Viridiplantae > Streptophyta > Magnoliopsida > Brassicales > Brassicaceae > Microthlaspi > Microthlaspi erraticum. The sequence goes on along the minus strand of CACVBM020001840.1, from coordinate 638,330 downwards.
AAATGCAACCTAAAACTACATGAATGCATAAGAAGAGAAAAGGAACAAGATATGATGCTAATGGATGCTAAAACTATGCAAAAGATGCATAAAAGATGTACTAAAACTATGTAAAATGCAAGTACATCAGCACCTAGTACATTCATGCGCCTGATGAATCATATCTTGAGAAACTTCATTGGTCATTTTGTTGTGGTTTACTTTGATGACTTTTGATTTACAGCAAGAACTTTGAAGAGCATCTAGATCACCTTGCATCTGTTATGTCTGTGCTGAGAAAAGAAAAATTGTTTGCCAATCTTAAGAAATGTACTTTTTGCACAGATAATGTGGTTTTTCTAGGCTTTGTTGTGAGTGCAGATGGAGTCAAGGTGGATGAAGAGAAAGTTGCAGCCATTAGAGAATGGCCGAGCCCTAAGACAGTGAGTGAAGTCAGAAGCTTCCATGGCCTAGCTGGGTTCTATAGGCGGTTTGTCCGTGATTTTAGTACCTTGGCCGCACCTCTAACTGAAGTCATCAAGAAAGAAGTTGGATTCAAGTGGGAGAAAGCACAGGAGGATGCTTTCCAAGCTCTCAAGGATCGCTTGACTAATGCCCCTGTTCTTATTTTACCTGACTTTTGAAAACTTTTGAGATTGAGTGTGATGCTTCAGGTATTGGCATAGGAGCTGTCTTGATGCAGGATAAGAAGCCAATTGCTTTCTTTAGTGAAAAGCTTGGAGGAGCCACTCTCAACTATCCAACCTATGACAAAACTCTATGCCTTGGCAACATTGGCAACACTACTCTGGCCAAAGGAGTTTGTCATCCACAGACCATGAATCTCTCAAACATCTCAAGGGCCAAAAAGCTCAACAAAAGGCATGCCAGGTGGGTTGAATTCATTGAGACATTCCCATATGTCATCAAGTACAAAAAAGGTAAGGACAATGTTGTAGCCGACGCATTGTCCAGGAGGTACACTCTTCTCTCAACTCTTGATGCTAAACTCTTGGGCTTTGAACAGATAAAAGACTTGTATGATTCTGATTCTGATTTTGCTGAGATTTACAAGTCTTGTTCTAAATTTGCTTTTGGCCGATACTTTAGACAAGATGGGTTTCTCTTCTATGAGAACCGCCTTTGTGTGCCTAATTGTTCTTTGAGGGACTTGTTTGTCAGGGAGGCACATGGAGGAGGCTTGATGGGACACTTTGGTGTGGCCAAAACACTTCAAGTCATGAGGGATCATTTTCATTGGCCGCACATGATCAGAGATGTGGAGAGGATTTGTTCTAGATGTGCAACTTGTAAACAATCCAAATCTAAGGTTCAACCTCACGGTTTGTACACTCCTCTCCCTATTCCATCTCATCCCTGGACTGATATATCCATGGATTTTGTGCTTGGATTGCCTAGGACTAGAACTGGAAAAGATTCTATCTTTGTGATAGTTGATAGGTTCTCAAAAATGGCTCATTTTGTGGCATGTCGTAAAACTGATGATGCATCTCATGTAGCTGCTCTGTTCTTTAAAGAGATTGTTAGATTGCATGGCATGCCGCGCACCATTTTCTCTGATCGTGATACAAAGTTCCTGAGTTATTTTTGGAAAACTTTGTGGTCTAAGTTGGGTACTAAGCTTTTATTTTCTACTACTTGTCACCCTCAAACTGATGGCCAAACTGAAGTTGTTAATAGGACTCTTGGAACTTTGTTGCGCGCCTTGATTAAAAAGAATCTTAAAAGCTGGGATGATTGTTTGCCACATATTGAGTTTGCATATAACCATGCTGTGCATTCTGCTTCTAAGTTTTCTCCATTTGAAATTGTTTATGGGTTTAAGCCCATCTCTCCTTTGGATTTGATGCCTTTGCCTTTGAGTGAAAGATTAAGCACAGATGGAAAGCATAAGGCAGAGACAGTCAAGAGGATCCATGAGCAAGCTAGAAGGAACATTGAGGCCAAAACCAAGCAGTATGCTCAACATGCCAACAAGGGCCGAAAGAAATGGTCTTTGAAGTGGGAGACAAGGTTTGGATCCATCTGCGCAAAGAGAGGTTTCCGGCCGAGCGCAAATCCAAACTTATGCCAAGGATAGATGGACCATTTGAGATCACCAGAAGAATCAACAACAACTCCTACCAAATTGATCTCCAAGGTAAGTATAACATAAGTTCAGTTTTAATGTTACTGATCTTTCTCCTTTTCTTGCAGATGAACCAGATTTGAGGACAAATCCTTTTCAAGAGGGAGGGGATGATATGATCATGGAGGAGGTTGCTGGGAACTTGGACCAGGAAGCAGCTGGAGAGCTTGTAGCAGAGGAGGAGCAGCTTGAACCTGAGGAAGCTTTGGAAGCCTTGGCCTTACCAACTGGTCCCATCACAAGGTCCCAGACTAAGATGCTCAACCAAGACATTGGAAGAGTACTTAGCCGTTTGAGTCGGCATGATCAGGAGCTTAAACATTCCACTTTGGTTTGTTTGAGAGCCCAACACTTGGGATAAAGAAGCAAGTGGATTTTAGTGTGCTCTTTTTCCCTGCCAAGGTTTTGTCCCTTTGGGTTTTCCTTGGCAGGTTTTTAACGAGGCCTAAAGTCCACTTCCCATCCCTTCTTTGTCTCATGTTGTTTGGGTCCGGCCCATTTCCCTTCTTCAACTTAAGTCTTGCCGCCCAGGGCACTGAAGGGTCTCTTTTTATTCAAACTTTGTCTTTAATGTTTTGTGTGTTTCCGAGATGGTCATGGAGCCTGTTCCATTGACTCATCTCTTCTCTCTCTTCTCTTCTCTCCTTTATATGTTCTGGACGAATCTCCCTTTCAGTTTATGCAACCTTGAATGAAAAACCCTTTTCCTTTGTTTATTCAAAGATCTCTTAGTGTGATTCTAAGAACCCTTTCTCTTGGTGTGTTAAATCCGAGAAATCCCTTTAGATTAGTTGTGAGTTGTTGTATCAACTACTTTAGAGGTGGTGTTGGAGATTCCTTTCCATTGGATCTCTGGTATAGCCATTCAATCCATCCTCATCTATCATCTTCCATCAATCAATTCACCATTCCATCATTTCTATCCATTCCGCCAAGTCCTTTGACTCCAATCACTCCATCGCTTCAATCCAACCTCTACTTGCTTCAAAGTGTCGATTCTCAACAAGGGATTTATCAATGGTTTGTTTCGTTTTGTGCTGGTTCTGTTTTGCATAGATTTATGGTGTCATGTTATTTATGCTTTCCGCATATGTTGATATTTTAGTTTTTATTTCGCCCGAAACTAATAACGTCTGTCTTCTCTCTGGCCAGGTCGAAGTCACAGTTGCTAGGATGTTTTGTCGCGTTCCTTATGTAAGATTTGTGCAACATCGTTTCATTTTTCGTCATATCGTTTTGATATATTTGTTAGTTCTGATAAGAATATTATTTAACGTCTATGATTTTCTTGCAGGACTATCAAAGGATTCGTGTATTCTTTCTTTTTGTGAACCCGATCAATTTCTTGGGAGTGCGGTGTATCGATAGATTGAATTTATTTTTTCATATTAAACACTGGTGTATTTCTCATATTGTGTATGCTCTTTTGATATTCTGTTTTAGGTTTATTCGATAGACGTATTGGCTTCTCATATTGTGTATACATTCTTATAGCGTGGTTTCTGCGGATGTTTCTCTTTTTTCTCATATCATTTATAGGTTTTATGTTTCAGTTCTGACCTGTATCGGGATTGATATTTTTTTTGTTTTCATATTCTATCATGGTTTTCGCATATGTTTGAGTTTTGTCTGCCTACACATAAATCTAACTGTGATTATTTGACCTGTGTACAGGTTAATGTTGCAGTTTACTAGGTAGTATTGTAAGTTCTCGCTATGGTGTTTATATTTTACACATGAAACAACCAACACTTTAAAAAAAATAAAATAAATACTAAACAATTCTAGCGAAGGTCTTTAAAATAAATAACCATTAAAATATATATATCAAAACAAATAATTCAATTCCGCGGAAGCAAATAAATTATTAACAAAGTCTAACAAAACAATGCAAATAAATAAATTCTATCATCCCCTCTTCAGCCTCGACTCCGCGATCACAAGAACCTTTTACATGCAACACATTGGAATGGAGTTACATAAATATTAAATAAATACTTAGTGAGGCAATCACTCTGCCTACACGCCATTTATGCAATTTACTAGACATTTAATAATATTTAAAACCTCCAATAGTTATTAAATTCCATTTTCCAATTATTAAATAATTCTCCATAATTAAAACTTCATTTCTCAATTATTAAATAATTCTCATAATTAAAACTTCATTTCTCAATTATTAAATAACGAGGGCTAAGCCCGTGCGATGCGCGGTTTTGTTACTTATATTTTAATTGTCATTTAAATTTTGTAAATATTTTCTCTTATATTTTTTCAAATATGTTAACGCGGTAGAAATATAAATGTATATTGCTTCTTGCCTAAGACTTTTAACCTATACCTAAAAATTTGAACCATACAGACCCAAAATACTCTTACCCAATTGATTTTAGGTATATAGTAAATCACTCATTAAATAAATATTTGATACCCATGGAAATTAGGTAATAGCTGAATGAAATCAGATACCCCATATTATCCGAATTATGGATTATTATGACATTATAAATATATTTTTTAATAAGATTTCTAATATAATTTTTCAAAAAGATATTTTCTGGTCAATTTCAATCGGATCTCATATTACTTGCATCCAAATTGAATGAAAAATAAGAATATAAAAGTTGAAATATGAGCTATGTATGATTATTGTATAAGCATTATAAAACGTTCTAATGTAACATCATATAGTTAATACATTTTTACTTATGGCGTCATCTTCATATATTACAATGGCATTTCCATATATATATATATATATATATATATATAGACAATGTGCATCTAATTTATCTTACACTTATCTCTCTCCAAACAAGCAAAGAACAAAAGTACAGAAGAAACCAAAAAACTCTCTCGTGTCTTTGCCACGTAGATATGGACGTCGAACATCACAAGTCCGGCTACATCGGTAGACCAAACGGTGGATATTCCACCAATAACAACAAATTATGGAATTTAAGAGAAGAACACCTGTCCACTTAAGAAAAAAAAGGTCAAAAAAAATTTGTTTTACGTAATTTGCATTGAAGTCAAGAACGTTTCATCTTCCTCGAGTTCTACCATTCTTCTTCCCTCTTCGTTCCGTCTCCCCAGATCCAGAAAATTTGCAAACTTGCTTCCGTCACTCTGATACAATTTGCAAAATTTTGAGTGACGTTGTCGTAGCTGTTGTCTTCTTCCTGCTTAACGACAGACCCAGATTTCACCATAATTTTGATTCATTAAATAAACGTCTTCACCTTTGATCAGCATCACTAAAACACAAGAACCCATCAAAGCTAACACCAAGTAGATAAAAAATTTAACTATTTGACCCGTGAGAGTGACCCGTTCAATTCTTTTTTCTTTTTTTTTTCTTTTTTTTTACAACAGCCTAAGTTCCTAAAACGGTTCGGGAAGCAAAACCGGTGGAACTGAATTTTTGTCCGCCTTTGTGTTCTTTGTCTTTGGAATGTGGGTCCCGTTCAGTTCTTTAAACAAATAATTTTTTTCTTTTTTTTTTTCTATTTATTCAAAGATTTGAAAACATGATACGACTTGTTTTTAAAGATGTATATTTATAGTAGTGATTGAAACTTTCTGTTAATGATACAAATGATGTGGGACAAAAATCTGTATTCCTTCCCTTTTTTTATTTTGTCCCACATCGAAACATACACACAATAGAAGCTAACTTTTTCTTTATAAATAGGAAATGTGACTTCCTTTCATTTGCACTATATTGGACTAAATTCTAATGCCCATTACTTTTGGGAATAGAATTCTAAGCCCAAAACAAAATTAAAAATTTATGTTTTATACTTGGTTAAGGCGGGTCGGGTCGTGGGTAAGGCAAAAGTCCCGGGTACCCGACTCATACTCAGTCTTAAAGATGAAGAGTTAAAAACATTTGTGTTTTTTTTTTTTTATGAAGAGATGCAGGTGTCACTCAACTGGAGAGAGTTATCCTCTCATTATATATAAGATTCTCATAATTAAATAATAATTTTCCATATTTTAAAGCCAATTAATTAATTAAATTACTCATTCATTAATTAAATCCAAAAATACCAATTAACCAGACAAAACCAGGAATTAATTTAATTTGAATTAAACCAGAAATCAATTTTCAATTGAACCAAATTGAACCAAATTGAACCGGCTGCGTCGCCAGACGCAAGCCACTTTGCGTCCGTCAGGTCGACAGAAATATCAACAAATCACGCAGAAACACAGAATTAACACATAAATCATCCAAACATCAATACATAAACCTCATATCATAAGAACACCTCAAGAACAACATTCAATCAATCCAAATCTAGTGATTTGCAGACCTATAGTCATGCACTTACCTTGACAATAGATTGAACAAGGAAAAGGAGAAGAAGCAGTGAAAAACAGCCACAAATCACGACAGATTCGCTCAAGACACCTCCCAATCACCACAATCACCTCTCTTCTTCTTTTCTCAAGTTTCTGAGCCGCTAAACAACCAAAAGAAGGCTGCTCCACGACTTTTAACTCAAAAATAGGGTTTCCAGACCCAAACCAGGCTAAACCGGGCCCAATTGACTTAAATTGAACCGGGTCCGATTTTAAAATTCTTGCGTCGACCGACGCAACACTGCAACCCAACTTCTAAAACTCACCAACGAGGGCTACGGATGTTACAACACATATCATTATTGCGAAGTTCTTTGTAATAAAACATATAACCTCTTTGATGTTTTCTCTTTCCTCATCGTAAAGGGTTTTGTATTTCTTCTTTCTTATGAGCCTGCTTATTTTCGATAGCGGTTAAACCATATATTGATATTGTGGTGTGCACTTTGAGCATCTTACATATCGATAATATTATATCGCTGTTGCTTTAGTTTTGGCCGGTGAATATTCTGATTTTTTATGGCATCTATTTTTTTGTACATATGTATATGTATATTTATATTTACACATTCTGACTTATAGTGTCGATGTTCCGATTTCTCTTTTCGGTTATGTGTATGGATAAATCGCGAGTAGTATATCCGTTGGTCATCGATGATTATATTTTCTCATAACACGTTCTCATGTATCAGTTTTGATGAAGAGGATGAGTCGTCAGAATGGAGAAGAGGATTGATTCTTCAACTAGCAACTCCTGGGGAAGCTGATCTGGTGGAATTATTTCTGTACAGGACCATCTGGTGCTGGAGATTTTCATGCCGGACCTTCTCTTGTCTGAGGTTTTCGTTCTGATTTCATAATTATTGATTATCAAAAGAATATGTAGTATGTAGCGTCTTTTAACTCTGTTTTATTCCGGATAAGGAATTGGTATTTCCTACCTTTCAGTTTGTGATCTTTTGGATATTTGAGACACAAGTTTAATGTTTTCAACACGTCAAGATCTCTACTGCTACAATCTTTATTATAGTGTATTGCGAGACTCAGAGACCTAGGCTTTGCAGCATCTCCAGATGATTTACTATTTGTCCTATGTCAGGAGCCTGTTTATTTACAAGAGTGGTCAATCTATAGTCTGCTTTCTTACAATGTATTTAATCGAGACTAAGTTTGGAGTGTATAATAATAATAGATTAATGAATGTACAATGTGTAATATGTTTTCTGAATTCTCTCTTTAACTGAAGACGATATCGCATTTAACTATACTCTTTTCTGATCGATGCTATAAGCCTTTTGGCGAGCTTGAAGATGTTAGGTTTATTGATGTTTATACATACATATGTACGTTTAGAGGTGTTTAACGTTCTCATTGTGATTAGACTTAAGGGACACTTTGTAAACAAACAATTAAACATCAATATATTACACAGTGAGATGATATGCGTTAGAGTTCAATTTCAGCCAAACATTTACCATTTAATGTAAATTTCTTTTTAAATATAAAGTCATCACAACCGTCGAATTAAATCGAACAGCAAAAGTTTCATGGAAAGTAGATATATTCGCTGAGCAGTCTGACATGAAAATAGCTAACCAATTAGCGGTTTTTATTTGAACCGATTTCATTTACAAATAGCAACTCCTCTTTTGAAACTTTTCGTTTTACTTTACGCACTTAATATCATAAAATCATGGTCATTAATAAACACACCATTAAAAACCTTCTTTTTCCACACCAACATTTCAAAAACGGAGAGGCATTGCATTATTCTCTTTCCAGAACTCAAATAGATACTGCGATGGCAGCGTTTGACAAAGTTGGCGATCTGGCATCGGAAAGGACGAACCGGTGCATATGTGTGAAGGTGGCTAAGACATGAGAGTCGTTTGAGTCTGACGGATTGGTTAATTTGAATTTCCTACTCATAGATGCAGAGGTATGTCCATTCATGAAGTTGTTTTAAGATTTTCAATAGATATACAGAAATGGATAGGAAATGAACTTCGTTTTCTCTCGAATTTAGGGGAAAAAGCATCCATCAGTGACTCTCTTAGGAGAGAGAGATTCGAACGATCTTTAAATCTTCATTGCTGGAAGGTCATTCGTAACTTCACGGTTCTGATTGACCAACCTCAGAGACGCTTGACTAAGATCGAAGCGAGAATTGTCCTCATAGATAGAACCGGAGTCTCCCCAGGTGTTGATCCACATGCATATCAACTGATGGATTTGGTCAGGTTTGCAGACGTTTTCGACCGTACCACCGAAATCTGGGAATCTTACACTGTTGGTCAGTACATGTTATATTCATATCAATTTCATTAATATATACTCCTTTTTCGTTTTTTTTCTTATTATAAACTACCAGTATTCTTCAGACTTTATAGGCAGGATAAATTATGTCAAAAGTCTATACATCATGATCGATAATTGCATCATCTGTGCTGATGGAAACAGATCGCCAAAGTTGACATCTTATGTTGATTTTAGACTTACGGACAATGAGTAAGTGGTATATCTTTATTTATTTTGTTGATACGCTTACGTTCCAAATATATTGGTTTCGTAAACCCCTATATACTTTCTATGATAAAACTTAGGGAAAAAGAGATCATGTGCCGTGTTAAAGGAGAGCTTGCAGATATGTTTTACGAGAGATGGCTCCACGACCGCCATCTGGATTCTGTCTGTGTTTTACACAATTGGAGAATCAGCGATCACCATGGTAATTATACAAACCAATATATAGAGACATAAATTAAATATATTGTTATGTTCATTGCAAAATATTATCCCACATAATCAAAAGTAATAGTGACGAATATTTTGTCTCTGATGTAGTAGACAGGATAAACGTTGAAAATGCTGGGAAGATTTCATCATTCGAATTCAATCCACAGTGGAGTGTGAATCTCGATGCGTACAGATTCGTCGAGGAAACGTTAGTTTTTCTGACCCTTTAACGGCTCTGTTTTTAGCTTTATGAAAAATAATGTTGATGTTCTTAGATAAACATGATATAAATTTTACTAATGTTAACAGGTGGAGGACTACCGACGAATGTATGAGCGATTGTGATGGTTCTCCACGTAGCGACTAGCTATTTCAGTGAGAGAATCTGAAGAACCAAACCGGCTATGGACATTCTGCTTTCCTGATATTGAGATGTTTCAGAATGTTGTTTTCTTTTATCGTCGGACATTTATTGTTATGTGTTTAGTTTCTGTAATTACTGCTATGGTACCACCACCTTTGTCTTATACATTTCGTACTTATCTAAATCTAAAATGTTTATATTAAAACTGCGGTTTTGTTGGTAAATGTTAGTTCACAAGCGCGATATTTTTTATATTTTTAAAACCAAAAAAAAAAAGTACATATGTCCAAAAACTTAATTAGTATTATTTCGTATTGGTATATGATTAGAAGAGTTCATAGTTTTACTATTTCGTTATAGACACCCTGTTTCTTGATGTATAGATGTTTCTGAATTTTCTATTGTTTTATATGATTCGGAAATTATAGTTTTACCATTTCATTGGTATAATTACTTTATACCGTGTATCTCATTGAAATATTTACTTTTCCGTAATTTAAAACTGGCCATTATGATTTAACCAGATAATCGTCGGTGGCGATATTCGTTATGGGCTTTAAAGCCCGTTTAATTGTTATAAACCGGATGTGAGACAGAATATGTCTTTGTACTACAGACTTTTGTAATCTTTGTATTGCGATGATTCTAGATTAGCCCTAAATAAGTAAAACCGAGAAGAGGATATTTTCCTGTTTGTTATATATCGTGATTATAACCAATATAATTATGATTTTTCTATTTGATAAATTTATTTTTGTAATTTGTTCATGGCTTAATTTAAGAGATAATTGCATGCATCGGATGGGTGATAGATACAAATAATATCTTTCTTCCATCTTTATCTCATAGTTAACATTTTAATATCAAAACTCGATTTATATAGTGCTATAAATAATTAAAAAGTATCATTCGTTCAGAGGCTTGAGATAATACTCTTAAGTTAATCTGAGCTAATGAATTATATATTTTTATAGCTCTCTAGACTCTACCCTTTCTGATGTATCGTTGGAAGGACACAGGTTTAGTAACCTTTTCCTTGGGTCTTGGATTCCTTCTGGGCAAGGTTATGCTAACGTGTTAACTTAATGACGTGTCAATAGGTACATCGTTTTTCATTATATTAGCTGTTTACCGTTTCTCATGTATGACTTTGTATATATATTGATTACCGTTCTGATGTAGGATTCGGCAAGAGTCTATTGAATTCGCGCTTTTACGACGGATGGGATCTTCGTGGTAATATTTTTGCAGTTCTGTCTAATCGGAAACTATGATTTTATCGCACGGAATCTGATATCGATAACCGCGGATATAATATGTTGTTCGACCTAACGAACAAAACAGGTATTAATCTTTCTGTTAGTGTTATTTTAACATATTACCGTTTGATCTGAAATTTTTAAATATTGTTTTTTTCTTAACTGGCAGCATCCAAAATTATGTCAGGGTTTCAGCGATTATCAATAATTAAAGGTTCGTCATATTGTTTTATTGAATTTGGAGGTGATGGTTATAGCTCTTCTGTTTTAAATATTGACAATTTTTGTTTTACAGCATCTACTTTAGCTTCTAATTTAGATAACTCGACTTCTTCGCAGCTGCCAGTGTCCAGCGAAGGTCGGTATTTATTCATGTACATTTGTTGGTATCGCGTTATTTAAATAGTATAATGTGTATTTATTGGTTGCAAGTGTTTTCATGATGTTGCTGATAGTGTTCTTGTGATCAGGTAAATGTGTTCGACGCAGTTTTGTTTGGGATTGTTCGGAGAGCTATTGGGTTTTGGAGAATCATGTTGTTCAGTTTGTGGGTTCGTTTCTGAAATCCTTAATGGCTGTGCAAATGTATTCGGTCTAAATATAATATATCAAAAAACTGTATTTAGTTTTGTATATCGATGTGTAGCTGTTTTGATTACTAAAACGTTATCTTCATTATCTGTATATGTGTTATCTTTATTTGTGCTTTGGTGGATTTCGGTTTAGATGCAGGTGAAGGGTTAAGCTTCCTTTTTGTTGATGCTGAGGTTTGTGATCAATTTCTTATAGATGATGTTATATGAATTCATCATGTTTCAAAATGATCTTTCTAACTGATGTTGGTATATCGAACAGGGTACAAAGATGCATGCGTTTGTCGAGGAACGAGATCAGATGATAAGGTTTAAGAGGCTACTTCACGAAGGAGAATGGAAAATTATAACGAATGTCTCAGTATCCATGGTTGATACAGAGATTCGTCTGACGAGATCCAGAAGAAAGATTGCTCTGATGTCAAACACCCAAGTCATACCCGCTGAGAACTCGGGTGCTTTGAATCTGCTTGATATAGTTTCATTTGGAGATGTTTGGGACGGATCTGTTTATGATGGAACTTCTTACCTTAGAGGTTATATTTTGTTTTAAAGATAATTGAACCTAAATGATATTTCATTTCCTTATATGTTCTGATTGTGTTTCGTTGTTCTTTTTATTAAAAGACTTTGTGGGAATAATATTTTCCGTTGAAGATGTTACGCTTGCCAAAGATGAATCTATGCCCAGGAATCCATTTAACGATGTTCCTAAGACCACTAACATGATTGACTTTATCCTACACAACTACAAGTAAGTATATGAAGACATTAAACATAAAATTCTCTACTATGATAATGTGATTCTGAATTTTGACTTTAAGAGATATATATAACTCTATTGTAGTGGGAGTGAACTTTTATGTCGTGCTAAAGGTGCCTTAAGAGCAAAATTCAAAAATTACTGGCTTTGCTTTGGTAGAAGAGAGACCATATCGTATGCCTGCTAACTGATTGGAGCATTGTTTCCTCAGAAGGTCAGATGTTCATGAAAAATCAGAAACTTTTATTGCTATAACTCTGCTAATTGTAAATTATTCTGTTTTGACATGTGAATATTAAATTTTTAGGTCCTATTCATGTCGAAGATGAAGAAGGAATCTCGAAGTTTCATTACGATCCAAAGGGCTACGATGAGGTTTATAATTTCGCCCAGATTTTGTAAGTAGTAGGACGATCTCATTGCCGTTTGGATATTAACTTTTTGTTTGTCTCATGATTTCCTGCTATAGCATAACATAAATAACGTTTTCCTCTTCAGCTTTAGTGCCTTTGAATCTAGCGAAGAAGGAGAAGATGAGGAAATGGAGAAAGATGAGATGGAATGCTGCAAAATCGGTTACCACAAGGGATCAAGTTCTTCTAAAAAGTCTGACAAAGTTTGAAGTCTACATTATATGTCTAACTATTTTTATGAAACCTTACTATGAGGAAAATGTTTTTTAAATGTTCTATTTTATGCTGAAGAACTATCTATGTTTTTGTCGATATCGAAACTCTGAATGCTTACCTTTGGTTAGTAGTACGTTTTATTTATTGTGTGGTTAGATGCGAGCGTGCAAATGGATGAGATCGATGAGATGCAAGTGAAGTGAATGGAAGCGATGAACCACTGACTTGAGACAAATGAGCGATGAGATATTGCTTGAGTATAATCTAAGAATCGTTCAATCGGATCCATTTTATAATGTTGTCTTCATGACGGTCATATTGAATTATTGGCAATGTAATCGGATCCATTTTGTAATGTTGTCTTCATGACGATGAGATGTTAGTCATCGTGATCATCTTCTTAGAACTAAAAGGCTAGCTTTCACCGTTATAATACTCCAATCGGCGAACGCCAGATGTAAACCAACATGGACTAACATTGTCCAGCGTATAACACAACCATGAAAAAGCCCATATCCGATTTTTTTAAGAGTCATGGTTTTAAAAAAGTGGGTTGATGCTGATCCCAGAGGTGTCGAAGGGTTAGATGTTATCTTCGTCGATTAAGTGGTAAGTATTTTAAACAGAGTACTCTGCTATCAATCGTTCTCTACAATCATCTCTCATCAATTGTTTATCATAATCGATATCATACGAAAGCGAACTTCTCATTTAGGGAACTGATATACCTCTATTTTACATGCTTTTTATACTGTTTTAGCATTGTTTTCTAATGGTTTTTGGCAGGTTTTCTATCTAAAAAGGTAGTTTTACTGTGTTTATAGTGTCTAGAGTCTAAACAGGTGAAATGATGCATTTTGGAGCAAAACCATAGGATTTGCACTTCAAGCCGCTCCATGCACAAGCACCAACTTTAAGAGGGCCCAGAAAAAGATCTACTCAATGGATTTCATCAAGACCAGTTCCCTGCGTGCTCTGATTGAGTTAACTTTCCAACGCAACTGGAATGGCCTAATTTGGATGAGTAGAAAAGGAGTTATAACCAAAAGAGTGAAGACTGTCCAGACGGCTCTATCGAGAATCAGCGCCCAACCGCGCAGTCCGGCTGGCCGAGGAACGAACGTTTCACGCTCGGCCAGAATCTCGTCCGTCCGTCTGAAGTCTCGGCCAAAGTCCAAAACCGTTCGGCCGAACGCAATCACGACCCGGGAAACTAAGCCCGCGGTCGGCCACGCCACAACCGCTCACGCCACAGCCGCGCACGACCAGCGCGCGAGCCGGGAACAAGCCTCGCGGCCGCGCAACCTCTCGCGTACCACGGCCGATGCGCCGTCCGAGCCGGGAACTACGTCCCGCGTCCGGCCGAGAATTCATCGGCCTTCATCCGTCCGACCACACGCCGACCACGCATCCGTCCGGCCACGACCGTTCCGATCGTACTAGGAGCGGCCATGACCCGATCATCCGGCCGATCGTCCGAACGCCGCGGTCGACCCGAAGCCCGTTTTGAAGCCCGATTTCATATTTTCAAGGCCCGGCTTAACCCTAAGCCGCCTCAAAAGACCTAGCACTATATATATAGCTTTTTAGCCTCTTGTGAAAAGAGAGCCGCCCTTGTATTTCGATTTCCTACTCTAAGTTTTATTGCAATCATGTTTTCTTCATCTCTATGTGTGTTTGCTTTGATCATGTCTGAGTAATCCACTAGTTAGGTTGCTAGGGTTACTATTCAATGAGTTGCTTGCATGATCTTTGATTTCGATGATTAGCTAGGGATTATATTAGAGTCTTTGTCTCGTCTTGTGCACTTAACTAATGCTGATTGCTTTACCGCGCATCTAGTAATCCGATCTTAGGTTGATTTGAGCCTCGACAGTGTTGTATCATTCGCCGGACATATTCTTTGACAAGCTAGGTTTCTTAGACTGCGAAAGTTGATCTACTATAATCTAGTGAACTGTATCAGAACCTATTCATTCTAAAGCTTGATTTAATCACCTAGGGACATACCAAAAGTTTAGCGACTAGGTAGATTAACAAAGGAGCCGGAGCCTCGAAAGTGGAATGGTTTTATATTCGTGATCTGTGTTCTAGACGGTTCTTAATATCCCAATATCCCTAATCAATTCATCTATCATTGTTTCATTGATCATTGCTTGCTTCTCTGCGATAGCCCCTATGACCTAGCGCTTTTCCTTTATTGATTTACAACCTCGTTATACTTGCTAGTTCGGTTCACCATTACAACCTCAATCATACTTTTGTTTTAGCTTGATCCAAAATCCATAGTTTCAAAGTGTACTCAATAGCCAGTCCTTGTGTTCGATACCCATACTTCCGCGATCTGTGCACTTGCAGAGGTCTAGGAGTTTGGTAAAACCTGACTCCACATCAAGTTTTTGGCGCCGTTGCCGGGGACTGCAGCAGTACCTTTGGAACTCGACTAGGATCTAGTCTAGAACCTTTCCTGTTTTGCTTTTCTTTTGCTTTTGAATTTTTAGTTTTTGATTTTCTTTTCTTTGATTTTTGCTTTTGCTTTTGTTTTTCCCTTTTGATTTAACTTGTTTCCTAGACTCTTTTCAGGTGCATGACTAGGAGGTCCAACAAGGACAACCTAGTTGAACATCCAGAGATAGACAAGCTGAGAAGCAACTTAGGAAGCAAAAAGCCCAAGAGATGGCCGACGAAGCAGCTCGCGCTCACGCCGCTGAAGTGGCGCGCGCTCAAGAAGAAGGAAGAGATCCACCTCCTCCTCCTCCTAATCCACAAGATCCTACTGGAGCTAAGGTTATTGAGAATCTTGCAGCTAGTGATTGTAACAACTGTCCTGATTATGACCGCTCAAGCCGCACCACTACTAGCTCCCCTGATTCTTTTCAAATGACTGAACTCAAGAACATGATGGCTCAAGTTCTTAAGGGACAGCTCAAGCATATCAATGCAATAGAAGGGATGAGTGATGCTAATGAAGATTCATCAAGAGAATGCATGGGAGATTTCTCTAATGAAGCCAATGAAGAAGATGTGAACTACATTGGAAACTATGGGAACAAGGGATACAATCCAAGCTATCGCCCAAACCCCAACATGTCTTATAGAAACCCCAATGTGGAGAATCCTCAAGACCAAGTGTATCCTCCAAGGTATCCACAACAACAAAGACCTCCTTACCAATCTCAAGGAAGTCAATTTCAGCCAAGGCAAGGATATGAGCAGAGATCATCATATCCGCCCAAGGAGCCATATGCTTCTTCACCAAATCAAGCTCCTCCAAACCAACAAGGTGGGAGATTTGAAGGAATCCTCCAACAGATCATGGATGGCCAGAAGAGAAACACTAAAGAGATGTATGAGAAGATGGACACTTTGTTCAGCAATCTCAACACCAAGTATGATGCTGTTGCCACTCATGTGAAGAAACTAGAGACTCAAGTCACTCAAACTATGGAAGCTGTTAAGAGACAGGAAGCTGAATCCAAGAAGTCCTTTTGCAACTCAGCCGCCATAGAAGAAAGATTTGAAGACCAAGTTCCAGAATGGATGCTTTCAAAACCTACTGTTGATTGCATGATTTGGCCTGAAGAGAATTACCCAGAGAGAGAGTCCAATCGAGCTAGAAAGAGAAGACTCTTCCCAAAGATTATCCCCAAGACAGATAACTCAGGAAAGTTTGCTGTGCCTTGTATCATCAAAGGTAACATTCTTGAGCAATCTTTGTGTGACACAGGAGCCAATGTGAACATCATGTCTAAGAGGATAGCTGACAAGATAGGCCTCACCAAGATAGAGCCATCATCCATCTCCATCAACTATGCTGATTCATTCTCACAAACCCCTATGGCTTTGTGCCTAATGTGATGGTGCAGATTGGAAATTGCTCTATCCCTACTGATTTCCAGATTGTGGAAATGAGAGAGAGTAGCCATAGACCTCTCATATTTGGAACCCCTTTCCTGTCTACTGTGGGTGCCATATTTGATTTCCCCAATCAAAGAATCTCTTTCAACAAGGTGAACAAGGGTATGTTCTTCCCTATGTGTTCAACAAAGAACTCTTTTGTTGACATGGTCCAAGAGGAGAAAGCTACTTTGAAGCCACCCCAAGAAGGAGAAACTGAAGAAACAATCAAGGAAGATCCCATTCCTAAGCCCAAGCAGCTTGCCAAACAAGCAAGGAGTAAGACTAAGGCCCCTACACCAAAACCGCCCAAGGGATCAACCAAGATTGAAGATGAGGCCAAGCCAAGAAGGAAGGTTAGAAAACCTAGGTCTGGCCGCAACATGAAGCTTCTATTCCCAAAGGAGCTTATTGATGAGAATCTAGAAGGATTCAAGGAGAAAGTGACAAGAACTCTAAAGCTTTTTCCTAAGGCAGTAGTGCCAAGGGACATTCATGGAGAGATTGTCTATCCAGCTGTGAATCACCCACCAGATACTCATTGCAAGGAGAAAAGACTTGGAGGATCAAGATGCCTCTTGTCTCCATCTTCTCCTGAGCGCCAAGCCTTACAGTCAAGCTAAAGACTTAAAACAAGCGCTGCATGGGAGGCAACCCATGAGGTACTTTTACTTTTCTTTCTTTAATTTTCTTAGTTTTTGTTTTGCTTTTGTGTTTTCTTTGTTTTAAGATAGGATAGAAGGAGAAAAAGGTGTGAAAACACAATCCGCGCCAAACATTGGCCGCGGACGCGCAAAAGTGAATTTTGGCCGAGCAATTCCAATCGGGCCGACCGTACGGTCGAGCCGGGAAGGAAGCGTGCTCGGCCGGATTATCTATCGCGCGACAGAAACCGTTCCGCGGCACGCACGAACCGGGAAAGAACAGGCCGCGATCGGCCGAAATTTTGTATCGGAACGGACCGACCGTGCCGGTCGATCCGGGAAACAACGATCGGCCTCGGCCGAAATCTCTCGCCAAACGAATTTGGCCGACCAAATCGCTCGACCGCGACAAAATCGGCCATCGGCCAAAACTTTTCTCGGCCAAGGTAAGTCCCCTTTTCATTAATTCAAACCGGTTTTAACCAATCTAAACCAACTTAAACCGGTTTTCAATCAAAATTCGAATTTGAAAAGGAAAATTGATAGGATTTAGATCTTATTTACTTTACCTTTCCCTTGAAAACAACAAGAACCTCTCTTTCTTCTCCAAAACCCTAAACTCCATTAGAGGAACTCTAAGAGTTTTGATTTCAAAACTTTTACTGTTCATAACTCTAAATTGGAATTTACTTGCTCTTGCAACCTTATTCACTTTTCAACACACAAGGTATGTCTTCTAACTCTAATCCTATGTTTATGCAAGATCGAAAATTTCAATAAGTTTCATGTTTGGTCTAAACTCTTGTCTAAACTTGAAATTACATCCTTATAGTCTTGTAATGAACTTGCTAGGTGGAACCTAGGTGGTTTAGAGTTATTTGAAGTTTAATTTCACAATTGAATAGTTTTTCACAAAACTTATTGGGCATTCCAAACCCCTTATTCAAAGGTGAAATTGCTTAGCATACTTCAATTCATTAGTTTATCTAGTGATTACTTGGATTAGAAACTCAATTTCTCTTGATTTGCTGAAAATTTGATTTTAAGCACCATAATCTTGGGATGAACAGTAAAATCCGAAAATTAACTTTGAAAAAGTGAAATTTCATTTTGTCTCTTTGATTCATGATTAAGCCTTGAGTTGTTCCATTATTCCATATCATTATTACAACTCAATTAGCTTATTCTTCTTTTGCATTAATCACAAACTCATATTTCTTCCCAAGAATTTGCTCTTGTAGGTACCAATGGCAAAGACAAAAGGAAATGAGAGTATGAAGAAGAAGAAGAACCCATTCATGGAACCACCAAAGAAACAAATCAAGCTAGGGAGTAGTAGCTCCAATGCAAGAGCAGCAATACCAACTTCACCACATTCCATTGATGCAATCAAGAACATGTGGAGAGTCCCAAGAGGAGAAGATGATTGGGCACTTGTAACCTTTGTTGGAGAACAAATCCAAGACCCAAGAAAGTGCAAGAAGGCAATGGAGAAGGTGAACATCGAACCTTGTGTGAAGATGGACACCCAAACCCTTGACCTTCTCAAGATAAGAGATGATGTCACATGGTACATAAGGAAGCTAGGCTTGAGCAAGCTCTTCAAGCTAGAGTGTAGTGAGTACTCACAACTCACCAAGGAGTTCCTCTCCACAGTAGCTCTTGCCTTTCCCAACCACAATGGAGACCAACCAGCTGGTGATGGACTCCTACTCTTCAAGATAGGCGATGCCAATGGGCGCATCTCCATCTCAGCTCTATGCCAACTCTTTGGACTTCCCAATGAGACAGCACATGACTTCAAGGAGAACTCAAAGAGGAAACAAGCTGCCTTTGCTGATTGGACACACTTTGCCAATGAACCATTCTTGCCTTCAAGATCAAAGGTGTCTAGAATCACTCATCCAGCCATTCGCTATGTGCACCGCCTCATCTCCACCACTTTCCAATGCAAACAAGAAGCCAACAAGGTCACAACTGATGAGTTCTACATCCTCACCACACCATTCATCAAGCATGAGTACAAGGCCAACCTTGGACTTTTACTTGCCAAGACATTCATCAATGTGAGGAAGCTAGCTAAAGACTTGGAAGGCAACAAGAAGCTTTGTGTTCGTTTTGGGAGGCTTATCACGGCCATAGTACAACATGTGGGGATTGACATTCCCAACTATGAGCCACTACCCAAGCCAACCCCTTTGGATCTCCATGCCCTTCAGCTATGAGTTTCCAATTGGTCCAGCCAACACTTCCCTTGTCTTGCTGCCACATGAGACATCCCAAGCCTACGCTCAGGAGTTGTCACTTTCCAGCCCAATGAGGAAGACTTCTATGTTCCATCAAGTGAGAAACCATCATTCCCCATGCTCACCTATCGCACACTTCAGCATGCAGTCAAGACTCAACGCCGCCTCCAAGAACGCCATGTTCTCACTACTGGCATGGCTGCGCACCAAGCTCTAGACCGTGTTAACAAGCTGGAGAAGATAGTGGAATGCCAATCTCGCTTCATCTCACGCCTAGTCCGTGTAGTTCGCCACATTGCACCGGAGAGACTCTTTCGCCCTTCTTCCACCGCTAGAGAGCCATATGAGCCTGACCTTGGTGAGTTCTCACTAGACTCAGAGCTTGGTTCAGAAGGCGATGACCCCATAGATGAGGAAGAGAGTTCTTCTCACTGCCACACATAGTCATCTCAAGTGGTACTTTAGTGCAATGGACACTTACAAATCTCCATTTTCTATCCCTATCTCATTTTAATGAATTTTTCTTTATTTTTCTTTTACTTTGAATATTACCTCTCACCTTAATGTGATTTGCTTTCACCGGGACGGTGCAAGTTAAGTCTGGGGGGAGTTTTATTGTGTTACTAATGCATTTTTCTTTCTTTTCTTATGTTTTATTCACTTTGTTTCATGTTTTTCAAAAAGTTTTATTGAGTCAAAAACCAGTCCGGAAGTTATGAACTTGCTTTGAGAATTGAGAGTGTTGTGCTAACAATTTATGGAATACCTTAGTCAAACAAGGAACAAGCTAAAGACTTATCCTGTGGTTGAAAGAAGGGTCAATAGAAAAAATAAAATGATACCCTAGAAAAGTAGGGAGAAATTGACCTTTCAAAGTTCTGATGTGAGAAAGAGAGAGGAAAAGAACTCATTGCACTTAAAGACAATCTTGGAGAGATCAAGTGGGTAAGAACAAGTTCAATTGATCGATGTCCCCTTGATAAAGAATTCACGCTTTAAATTTATGCAAGAGGTTAGCAATAGAGAGTTTGGATTGCTGGATGAGACTAGTTGGGTTGGTATTGTTCGCTAAACTTGCAGGGTGTATGTGAAGCTAACCTTATGTTGTCTATGTTCATAGTGGAATACAGGAAAGGAACCTTTCACAGGATATTCAAAAGAGCAAGGGAGCTTCCACGTTTTCAAACCTCTTTCACGGATTTAGATTCTTTTTGCTTGGACAAGCAAAGATCTAAGTCTGGGGGAGTTGATATACCTCTAATTTACCCACTTTTTATACTGTTTTAGCATTGTTTTCTAATGGTTTTTGGCAGGTTTTCTATCTAAAAAGGTAGTTTTACTGTGTTTATAGTGTCTAGAGTCTAAACAGGTGAAATGATGCATTTTGGAGCAAAACCATAGGATTTGCACTTCAAGCCGCTCCATGCACAAGCACCAACTTTAAGAGGGCCCAGAAAAAGATCTACTCAATGGATTTCATCAAGACCAGTTCCCTGCGTGCTCTGATTGAGTTAACTTTCCAACGCAACTGGAACGGCCTATTTGGATGAGTAGAAAAGGAGTTATAACCAAAAGAGTGAAGACTGTCCAGACGGCTCTATCGAGAATCAGCGCCCAACCGCGCAGTCCGGCTGGCCGAGGAACGAATGTTCCGCTCGGCCAAAATCTCGTCCGTCCGTCTGAAGTCTCGGCCAAAGTCCAAAACCGTCGGCCGATCACGCATCACGACCCGGGAAACTAAGCCCGCGGTCGGCCAAGCCACAACCGCTCACGCCACGCCGCGCACGACCAAAGCGCGCGAGCCGGGAACAAGCCTCGCGGCCGCGCAACCTCACTCGCGTACCACGGCCGATGCGCGTCCGAGCCGGGAAACTACGTCCCGCGTCCGGCCGAGAATTCATCGGCCAAATCTCATCCGTCCGACCACGCGGCCGACCACGAATCCGTCCGCCCGACCGTTCCGACTCGGCCACGACCCGATCTGTCCGGCCGATCGTCCCGACCGACCGTCCCAACGCCGCGGTCGACCCGAAGCCCTTTTGAAGCCCAAACTTTCATATTTTCAAGCCCGGCTTAACCCTAGCCGCCTCTAAAAGACCTAGCACTATATATATATTTTTAGCCTCTTGTGAAAGAGAGCCGCCCTTGTATTTCGATTTCCTACTCTAAGTTTTATTGCAATCATGTTTTCTTCATCTCTATGTGTGTTTGCTTTGATCATGTCTGAGTAATCCACTAGTTAGGTTGCTAGGGTTACTATTCAATGAGTTGCTTGCATGATCTTTGATTTCAATGATTAGCTAGGGATTATATTAGAGTCTTTGTCTCGTCTTGTGCACTTAACTAATGCTGATTGCTTTACCGCGCATCTAGTAATCCGATCTTAGGTTGATTTGAGCCTCGACAGTGCTGTATCATTCGCCGGACATATTCTTTGACAAGCTAGGTTTCTTAGACTGCGAAAGTTGATCTATCTATATCTAGTGAACTGTATCAGAACCTATTCATTCTAATGCTTGATCTAATCACCTAGGGACATACCAAAAGTTTAGCGACTAGGTAGATTAGCAAAGGAGCCGGAGCCTCGAAAGTGGAATGGTTTTATATTCGTGATCTGTGTTCTAGATGGTTCTTAATATCCCAATATCCCTAATCAATTCATCTATCATTGTTTCATTGATCATTGCTTGCTTCTCTGCGATAGCCCCTATGACCTAGCGCTTTTCCTTTATTGATTTACAACCTCGTTATACTTGCTAGTTCGGTTCACCATTACAACCTCAAACCATACTTTTGTTTTAGCTTGATCCAAAATCCATAGTTTCAAAGTGTACTCAATAGCCAGTCCTTGTGTTCGATACCCATACTTCCGCGATCTGTGCACTTGCAGAGGTCTAGGAGTTTGGTAAAACCTGAGGAGTAGCCAGTCCTTGGTTCGATACCCATACTTCCGCGATCTGTGCACTTGCAGAGATCCAGGAGTTTGGTAAAACCTGACTCCACATCAGGAACAAGGATCCAGGCGTCCATAACAAAGAAAGATTGTATTTGCATGTTTGATGACCAAATCATGCAAGGAGAATGATACAGTCTAACCATGTTCTCCATCGTCACTTCTCCTGTTCGAAACCGAACAATAACTAACGAATGGTGCATTATCATGGATTATAACAGTAAGATCCAAAACATACGAAGAAGGACGTCAAATTATGTAGTTGAACATCATCCTTTTACATTGGTGCTGAATTTGCGTGCTGATTACACATTTCCTATCAGTAGGCCCTCTTATACAAAAACTGTATTTATTTAATACAATAATTTCATAATATTATTGTGTAACTAACAATATCGTTTTCAAATATGATTTGTACCATAGATTTATTGGGTGTGGTCTCTACAATTGGAAATCTTAAGACCGTCGAGGATGAATTTTTAATGGACGATACAAAAGGAAATGCAAAATCGATTTTCGGATCCGTGATCTTCAGTAAGTGCTCTAGAAACAAAAAATGTATTTACCTGAACATATGTGAATTTCAGGGTTCTGATGGTCAATTATTTTGTACACATAAAACGTGAAATACTATGTTCTACAAGTGGAAAGCTCGCTAATGATTTCAATGAGTTATACCATAGAATACCGAATGCTGTCGTAGTATGTGAATTAACAGATCGGAGAGCTCTTTCGAACAAGTGTATGGTTTATATACCTTTTAAACTATTTTCTGAGAGCTGCTGCACATCGATTTAGCCATAATTTGTATTAGACTAATGGCGTTCTGTTATATTTTTAGGATAGAATTATGTTGCTGATGGAGGTGCATGTCAAGATTTGAGTTTGATCCATGTTTTCCTCTGGCTCAAGAATTAAACGAGAAGTAAGTCTCGAATTAGCAAAAAGCTTGATAGATCAGGGACTATAACTCGGTACTAATATTTTTGCATTCGTGTAATATAACAGGTTTATGCTGACATCCCGCCATAAGAAACCATCACCGAATAACGTTTACACCGTGGAAGCATATATGATCGCCAATTTTTATCGCATTAAGAAAGGAGGAGATAGGGGGTTTCTAAAAATTGGGCAAAACCCCAAAAATAAAACCTTAAGGAAAATCTATGGTATTCAACAATTTTTCATCCTTTTTGGGGGGGAAATTCATACTTTGGATTTTTTTTTATTTGCCGGTTATTATTTATATAATCACTTATCAAATCGTGATTCTACTCTCTGATTACTTCTTCTTACATCTTTAGGGATAATTTATTCTTTATGTATGAATTAACTTATAGGATTGCACTTAATGCTGGTGTTTGTAATCAATTTACGTTCACATCATTTTATTTTGTGAGATTTCTATTCCTGTTCGTCCAAGTGTGGGATAATGTCTATATAAAAATCCATTTCATCACATCTATGCGAGGTAATTCAATTGGGAAATTTTTTTAATGAGACATGATAAACATCTTTAACATGAATAAATATTTTAGTCGAAAAGTATATACGGTGTAATCCGCTTAGCACATATTCCTATTCAAATTCAAAACTTATAATAGTTGTATTCCGTGTGATTTTATCACATCTATGCGAGGTAATTCAATTGGGAAATTTTTTTAATGAGACATGATAAACATCTTTAACATGAATAAATATTTTAGTCGAAAAGTATATACGGTGTAATCCGCTTAGCACATATTCCTATTCAAATTCAAAACTTATAATAGTTGTATTCCGTGTGATTTGTAGAGATATAAGGTAATTGTCTATAACGATGTATGTCAGCGAATGCAGTTCGTTTTACTTAGATCTTATGTCTTATTTAAACAGTTTGTTTCACAAATATGTTGATTTCAGAAATTCACAACTATGACCTATATATCTACCATCATCAACTCTGGTCAAATATTTTGTATCAGAAACTCTGGTATCGAACATTGCCTCTACTGTTCATGCTGACAATCTTGATTTGGTTGTAGAATAACAGTCAGTGACAACAGTGACGATGTTGTCTATATGATGTAGCACATCTTTAATCATTTACGTATGCCACAAATTATTTACTTTTCTCTCGGTTTCCTTTTCGTAATGTTTCCATTTCTTTTGAGTTTTACTTATTTCTTTAGATTCGAGGAGGATAGGATTAAGGTGTTACACCTCTTCTTTTATTATATATAGCTAAGCTAAAGATCCATTGTAAGGCAGCTTTGATTTTAATAAACTTAACAGAACTTCTCTTTATAAATCGATATCTCTTGTAATCTCTTTTGAGTTCAAGCTAGATTCGTCTCTAAGCTCTTCTGATCCCGGAAGATCGAATAGCTTGGTGTTTACACTACTCCGTAACTGCAACAGTTGGTATCTTATGCAGGAGACGACATATGCGTTTCGTGGAATCATGACGGATTTTCACCGGGAGCTGCGTGACATGCTTCGTGAAACCGTGGAGACAACAGTTCGTGTGGTGCTTCAAGAGCAACAACGACTGCCACAAAACCCTCGCCGTCAAGAGCATATTTTCGACAATGATGGTGATGATGATGATGATGAGGATTTGGATGATAACAACCCGTTTGGAGAACTTGGAGAGCAACCGTTACGACAACCAGCCGAGTTACAAGTTCAACGAGTGGAGAATAATCGATGGGAATCTGGTTTCAAACTAGATTTACCGGATTTTCACGGGTCTCAAAAACCCGAGGAGGTGCTTGATTGGATAAGTTCAATCGAGAAGCTGCTGGAGTTCAAGCAAGTACCAGAAAACATGTGCGTAGCTTTAGTCGCTACACGTTTCAAAGGAAGATTGTCTTCATGGTGGCAACAACTGAAGGAACAGAGAGCTCGCTCTGGTAAGGGACGGATTACGTCATGGGACAAATAAAAACGTCTCTTGCGTAAGTCTTTCCTACCGTTTAATTACGAACGTACTTTGTACACTCGTTTCCAGAATTTACGCAGGGCAATCGATCAGTGGATGACTACTGGTCTGATTTTTACTCCATGATGGTCCGTAATTTTTCCGTGGAAACAGAGGAACAATTGGTTTCTCGCTTTATTGGTGGGTTGCGGTTACAAATTCAGAATCAACTCTTGCTGTTTAATCCACATTCGATTTGTGAAGCCAATCAACGCGCCATACTCATTGAGCAGAATTTGAAGGGTTCTTCTTCTTGGTCAAGCTCAAACCCACGAGCTTGCTCATCGTTCCCTGCCGATATCACTACCGGTGTTGGAGTAGACACGAATTTGGGACATACTTCTACGTCACGTATCACCGATCCGTCTAGTGCTACCGTGCCTCTGAAGACTCTTCGACCAGTCACGTTTAAGTGCTTCAATTGTGGTGATTCTGGCCATCGTCAATCTACATGTCATAAATGTGTTCTTTTAGGCGAGGAAGCACCAGATTATGATGAGTACGATGAGGAGGTTACGTCCGATGCTATAGAGGAGCAAGTTGCTGGTGATGTGGGTTCTCTATTAGTGTTATGTCGGATTTTTCCTGGCTTCTCGAGAAGTGGAATAGCATTGGTTACGTTCTAATATTTTTCAAACTACTTGCAACATTCGTGGTAAGGTTTGTCGCCTTTTTGTGGATTCAAGGAGTTGCACGAACGTTATCTCCGAAGAAGTGGTTTCCAAGCTGTATTTGTTCACGGAATCACATCCACGCCCTTATAAGCTCGTCTGGCTCAATTCCAAAACGGACATACGAATCTCTAGGTGTTGTCGTGTTCCGTTCTCCATTAGTGCAAGTTATCGAGATTTGATTTGCTGTGATGTCATTCCAATGGACATTTGTCATATGCTTTTGGGACGCCCTTGGCAATATGATCGTCGCACAATGCATGATGGGTTCACCAATACATACACTTTGTCTTATGAAGGGAAACACATCACTCTGCTACCTACTAAAGATCCATCTGATCCGGTCTCTTCCAGTGACGACGTTGTGACTACTACTCCGCCGCCACTGCCACCGCTTTCAGCTAAGCCGGTTTTATTCTTGACTAAATCTTAGTTTTTGGAAGAAACTCACTCGGCCGATATTGTGTTTGCTTTGTTTCCTACTCTTGCTTCTTCTTCTATGGTTTCAGAGACTCCTCCGGTGTTTCATGATCATTTACAATAGTTTGCTGATGTGTTTTCAGAAGATTTACCAGCTGGTCTCCCTCCTCTCCGTGATTTGCAGCATTGTATCGACCTAGTGCCCAATCCCGCCCTCCCTAATCGACCACATTACCGTATAAGTCCTTCCGAGCATGATGAGTTGCGACGCCAAGTAGAAGAGTTACTTGCAAAAGGTTATTTGCGAGAAAGTATGAGTCGTCTGCGGTACTGGCACTACTCATTCTCAAGAAAGATGAAACATGGCGTATGTGCGTTGATAGTCGAGCTATCAACAAAGTTACCATTCGTTATCGCTTCCCCATTCCCCGCCTTGATGATCTCCTTGATCAAATTGGTCGTGCTTCGATTTTCACTAAACTCGATCTTAAGAGTGGTTATCATTAAATCCGTGTACGTCCCGGGGATGAATGGAAAACAGCATTCAAGAATAGAGAAGGCTTATTTGAATGGTTAGTTATGCTGATATGACTATGGCCAGCGCCAAGGTCAAGGAGCATGGACTTAAGCTTGAACCTGATGGAGTTAAGGACTTAATTCTTGAACCGGTGGAGCAGCTTGAACGTGAGGAAAGTAAGCTTGTAGCTGAGGATGAGCTTGAACCGGAGCTTGTAGCGGAGGAAGCTTTAGCGGCACCAATGGAATTGGTTACTCATTCCAGAGTTAATTTTGAGCCAAAATGGAGACAACATGATCCTAAACCTCCCTGGTTTTTGATCCATGCTCAAGAGATCATCAAATGGGTCATACAAATCACCCATTTAGCTGATCAAGACCAAGGCCCATCAATAAAGAAGACCAAAAACGTGGCCATGAAGATCAATGGTCATATTTGTGTTCAAACTTTGCTTTAATTATGTTTGCTTTTCCGAGATAGTGTTTGGAGCTTGTTCCAAGACTAGACTCTTTATTTCTCTCTTCTTTTTTCCCTTTATATTCTGCTGGACGAAACCCTTTGGAGTTTAACTTACTTTTGAATGAAAACCTTTTCTATTTGTTTAATCAAAGTCCCTCTTGGTGAGTTATATCTAAGAAAACCTCTCTTAGTGTGTTATATCTAAGAAATCCTTAGTATTCTTAAGGTGTGTAATATCCTTAGGAGTTCTAGGCCTTGTCCATCTCTTGGTGTGTAATATCCTTGAGATCAACAAGATTGGTGTTGAGAGATCATTCCGCAAATCTCTTGTTATAGCCATTCAATCATCCATCATCACGCCACATCCATTCAAGATCATTCCATCATCCCTTCAATCCATCTTTCCATCAATCCATCATCCAAACTTTCTTCAAAGTGCCGATCTATAATCAGGGGTCTATCATATGCCTTTCGGCTTATCTAATGCACCTAGAACATTCATGCGCATCATGAATCAAGCTCTTCGTCCCTTTATTGGCCGTTTTGTGGTGGTTTAATTCGATGATATCTTGATCTTCAGTTCCTCTTTAGTTGATCATCTTGGCCATATTCGTGATGTTTTGAGTGTTCTTCGCCGTGAGAAGTTGTTTGCTGCGACTAAGAAGTGTGTTTTTGGTACTCCTCAACTGTTGTTTCTCGGCTACATAGTCTCGTCGCATGGGTTGGAGGTGGATCCTGCCAAGGTCTCTGCAATACAATCTTGGCCATCACCACGTTCTGTTACCAAGGTGCGTAGTTTTCATGGCTTGGCAACATTTTATAGGCGTTTTGTTCATCACTTCAGCAGCATTGTTTCACCAATCACGGATTGCATCCGCGTTACTCCGTTTGTTTGGACGCAAGAGGCTGAAGTTGCGTTCACAATCATTAAGCATAAGCTATCGACAGCTCCAGTTATCATGCTTCCCGATTTTTCATCCCCTTTTGAGCTCCATTGTGATGCTTCTAAACTTGGCATTGGTGCGGTTCTTAGTCAGAATGGTCGACCCATTACTTTCTTTAGCGAGAAGTTAGCTGGTGCTCGAGGTCGTTATAGTACTTATGATGTGGAGTTATACGCTATGGTTCAAGCAATTAAGCATTGGCGACATTATCTCTTTCATCAAGAGTTTGTTCTCTTTACCGATCATGATGCTTTAAAACATATGAGTTCTCAAGATAAGGTTTCGTCGCGCCATGCTTCTTGGTTCTCATATCTCCAACAGTTTACGTTTGTGATTAAGCACAAAGCCAGGTCTTTCAACAAGGTTGCGGATGCTCTTAGTCGCCGACATGCTCTCCTCTCAACCTTACATGTTTCAGTTCCGGGTTTTGAAACTCTCCCTGAGTTGTATTCACTTGATTCGTTTTTCCGTAAGCTTTGGATCGATGCTAATGAAGGCGTTCTTTCGGACTACTTTGTGTTAGATGGTTTTCTTTTTCGGGGCAACCAGCTTTGCATACCTGATTGTAGCTTGCGACTTCAGTTGATATGTGAATTACACAATGAAGGTCACGTGGGTCGTGATCGTACTCTCAAGCTCTTGGCCGCCTCCTACTTTTGGCCGTCTTTACGACGTGATGTGGAGCATTATGTTGCTCGCTGTGGTGTTTGCCAAAAATATAAGGGACATGCCAAAAATGCTGGTTTGTATTTACCTCTACCTATTCCTACTCAACCATGGACTGACATTAGCATGGATTTTGTCATCGGCTTGCCTCGCACACAACAAGGTCATGACTCTATATTTGTGGTAGTGGATCGTTTTTCGAAGATGGCTCATTTCATTCCATGTAAGAAGACGACGGATGCATTACAAGTAGCGGGTCTTTTGTATCGAGAGGTTTATCGTTTACATGGTTTGCCCATGTCCATCGTGAGCGATCGAGATTCGAGATTTTTGGGTCATTTTTGGCGATCATTGTGGCGTTTATTAAAGACCTCTTTGGATATGAGTTCCGCTTATCATCCTCAAACGGATGGACAAACGGAGGTGACTAACCGTGCGTTAGGTGATTTACTTTGTTGCTTGGTTGGTGATAACATCCGTACATGGGACAAGGTGATTTGTCAAGCTGAATTTGCTCACAATCATGCCGTGAATCGCAATACAGGTATGAGTCCTTTCCATGTCATTTATGACGTGACTCCTCGTGCTCCTGTGGATTTGTCTTTGCCACAAGACCGAACTCGCTTTCACACTCGTGCTTGTGATACGGTTGAAGAGATATCGAGTTTGCATCATCAAGTGAAAGAGAATTTGGAGAAATCTATGGAGAAGTATAAGGCTGCTGTTGATGTTCATCGTCGAGAGGTCCAATTCAATGTTGGTAATCTTGTGTGGGCTGTTTTGACTAAGGATCGTTTCCCGCAGGGACAGTATAACAAGCTCAAATCTCGCAAAGTTGGACCACTTGAAATCTTGGAGAAGATCAATAATAATGCTTATCGACTACATCTTCCTCTTACGGCAGTTGTTTTTAATGTTAAGCATTTGGTTCCTTACCTTCCAGCCGATGACACTACAAATTCGGGGTCGAATTTTTCGTCACATGGGGCGACCTGATGTAGCACATCTTTAATCATTTACGTATACCGAAAGTTATTTACTTTTCTCTCGGTTTCCTTTTCGTAATGTTTCCATTTCTTTTGAGTTTTACTTATTTTTTTAGATTCGAGGAGGTTAGGGTTAAGGTGTTACACCTCTTCTTTTATTATATATAGTTAAGCTAAAGATCCATTGTAAGGCAGCTTTGATTTTAATAAACTTAAGAGAACTTCTCTTTATAAATCGATATCTCTTGCAATCTCTTTTGAGTTCAAGCTAGATTCATCTCTAAACTCTTTTGATCCCGGAAGATCGAATAGCTTGGTGTTTACGCTACTCCGTCGCTGCAACACTATATACATCTGAATCCGCATTGTTCAAATAATTTGGGGTTCGTCTTATATATATCGAATTTAAAATTAATCGACCTATAAAATTATATAACCAGAAGATCAAGTTTTATATCATTAATCTTGCGCCATTAACGGATTAGTGTAGATATAAATAAAAGATGACAGATAAAAACAAATCGCATTCTGTTTGACACTCTAAGATCTATCCAAAAGAGAGAGAATCTAGATTAAGACCATAAGCTAGAAGGATTAAGCATATGAAACCTCTAATCTATCCCATCTCAAACCCAATGGGTAACTACTCACTACACATGAATGTAAACACAAGCAAATGCAATAAAAGAGACATCATAAGAAAGAGGAGATGAAATTAAACAACTTTTATTGAAATAAGCAAGTGCAAATACAAGAGAGATTATCCAGGATCTAAGATTCAAGAAGCAAGAGCTTCAAGAACACAAAGATGGGATTAGATCTCTAAAAAGTAAAAGACAATAAATTAAAAGAAGCTAAAAAAAAGTAATCTAAAGCTTGGTGGTTTTTTCGTGGCTAGAGCCTTTAAATACAAAGAGGATTAGGTTTAGGGTCAAAGGAAGTCAAGGGGGAAGCAACATTTTTCGGGTTTGACTTTGACTTCTCAGCTCGATCGAGTTGAAGCTTGGCCGGTCGAGTGGACGGTCGAGCTGGTCTTCAAGATGGCTTCTCCCTTCTTCCTTTGCGTATCCAGTTGAGCTGCTTCCATGTGCCAAGTCCCTCCATGCTCCTTGTCCCATATGCTCCAGAATGCTCCAAAAGACCTATTTCAAAGGACCAAACATGCATATGTATGCAAATGCAACCTAAAACTAACATGAATGCATAAGAAGAGAAAAGGAACAAGATATGATGCAAATGGAAGCTAAAACTATGCAAAAGATGCATAAAAGATGTGCTAAAACTATGTAAAATGCAAGTACATCAACACCCCCAAACTTGAACTTTGCTTGCCCTCAAGCAAACAAATAGAACAAGAAAGAGATGAGGTTTGAAAAAGCTGATTCAACACTTAAAAACATGTCCTCAAAAGCGATTTGCTAAATGTCCAACTTAGAGATTCTAGAATGCAACAAGGTGAGAGATATTCATTAAGATTTAACCATGCTTATCAACATCAATCCCACTTCACAGTCACTCAAACAATGCATTCAAATCAGCAAATCCCTTTAACATTCATTAAGCAAAAACAGTGAACCAAAAACATGCAAGATCAATCAACTCATTTGGTTTCAAGGGTTTATGGGTTAAGAGACAAAGAGGGTCTCTTTTGTATGGTGGTTTAGTAACAGGGATCTCTCAAGAAAGTGGCTTTGCTTTGGCAGAAGGCTAAGTGTTAGAACCAAAGATGATGCAAGAACAGCAGCTCGAGCCGCCTAATCCTAACTCGATCGAGTTCAACACTTAGAGCTTTTTAGAACAAAATCCTAACTACCCTTTTTGGCATTTCGCCTTTGAAACTGAGGAGCTTTGCTCACTTTTCTTTTAAGAACTTCCTAGGGAGAGGCTTCTTGAGGTAACATCTAGCGGTTTGGGATTTTCTAAACACTTAGGGAACTTTTCTTTCCTTTTTGACACTTGAGGCTTTGCCTTCTTTTCATTCTACTTAGAACCCTTTTTACTTTCCTTTTTTAACTTCCCAAACCTTTACTAGACCCTTTTAAACACTGCCAACTCCCTGGACTTAACCAAACTCTTTTTCCTTTGGGTTTTTCCCAACTTTTACCACTTTTCTGGTTTTTACACCCAACTCGATCGAGCTCGAGTTGGCACCCCCAAACTTAGCCTGAAAACAATCCCAAGAGAACTAGACAACTAGAACTACTGCCCCTGCCGGTTTAAACACAACACCTTATGCTAAGCAAAGCCAAGAAAGGTTCTCACATTCGCACAAGAGATAATAATGGGGTTTGAAATGAAAAGGCTTAGGTTTAAGGTGTGGTAACTGTCTCAAAGATAGAGATCAGCTATCTGGACAAGCAAAAGGGATATGAAAATGGTAAAGAATGTCCAGATATGTATGTGGTAGCCATGAGTTGAAATCAAATGCAAGCATTGGTAATTAAAGATCAAGTTATGGTTCAAATAGATAGGGAAATGCATCAAATCACAGCAATGGTTGAATGAGATGTGCATGCAGTGATATGATCAAGATAAACATGGTTCTTGCTGCTCAATCAATCTCACCCTAATGCACAAAAGAATCTAAAAACAGGGCACTCAAGAAATCGCAAAAGATGGACAAGTTTTCAAAGTCAAATCAACAATGCAAGTGAAAAATGCAATCCTAAACAAGTCTAACAAATATGAATGCAAAAAGATGAAAATATTTTTGGATTTTTTGAAAATTTTATGATTTTTTTGGTTTTTCTATGCAAAAGATAAATGAAAAACTAAGAACAAAGAAAACAAGGTTAAATCATCTCTTGAACCCTCCCCCAAACTTAAATCACACAGTCCCTTGTGTGAGAAAAATTCAGTGAAAGATTCAAGAGGGCAAAACCAAGAAAAAACAAGAACAAATGCAAGAAAATATGAAATGGTATATACAAGGGTTGGTGTTTGGATACCTCAGTGTCCCCCAAAGAACTGGGAGACTAGGTCGTGGTCTGGAGATGGGAGACGGCCATCAGGAGCACTCCATGCAACTGGGGTTGCCTCTTGCGGCTCACTCGATCGAGCTTGTGGCTCCTCTTCCTCCTCTTCTTCATCGTTGAAATGTGTGTGGCTTCCTTGGCCTTGGTGGAGCATTGGTAGCTCGTACTGTCCATAGGGGTTCCATCTACTCCGGGGAGGCTCCTGGTAAGGCATGGGATCGTATTCAAATCCCGGATCCTCGAACTGGGGCTCCTCCAGGTCAGCTCGACCGTCAGCTCGATCGAGTTGAGTTTCCTCTGTTTGGACTCGATCGAGTCCGGTGGTCGAGCTGGAGCGTCTGGCCTTGGAAGTCTTCCTCCTTCTCTGCGTGTTGTCTTCTCCTTCCCTTGGCTCGAAAGAAGAGGCTCTGTGAGGCTCTTGGGCAGGGAGCCTCCTTGGAGTGGTGAGGAGTGATCTACTCCTAGGGAAAGTGGGGCCTTGGACTTCTTCTTGCTTGAAGAACCAGAAACCTTCTTCTCCAAACTTTTGATCTTGCTCACCATCTTGTCCATGGACTTTTGCATCTTCTCAATGGCTTTCCCTTGCCATTTGTTGAACTTTTGGAGAAGTCCAATCCTCTTGTGGGCAGCCACAACAGAGGGGTTCATCCTTGGAGCCTCATACTCCTCAAAGTAATAGCACTCAGGCTCACCCAAATCCGCATTCCTGATTGATCCTCAGCTGATCTCAGCTCGATCCTCAGCTCGATCGAGCTCGATCTCTTCTTCTTGCAAATCCTTCATGCCCAACCAAAGTGTACACAGGGGGTCTGAAGTCAATGTTGTACCTCCTAGGACCGTGGTGAGCTCAGGGTTGGGCAGAGAAGCTTGGAGGAGTCCAGCCAATGGGATGGTGAACTTGAATTGGAATCTCCCATCCAACTCCTTGTGCTCAATGAGGAGGTTGGTCTTGCAAAACTTGATGTCCATCCAACCTGGTGGAGTAGACCTTCTCTTGTCCACTTGACTCCAGCTGCACAAAGAATGGTGTGATCACCCCTCCAACACTAAGCTTTCTTCCTCTTTGGTGCCTAGTGTTGTAAGCTGTGACCTTGTAGGCTTGGAGCTGCTCAAGGAGAGGCATGAGATTCCCTGCGTGTGCCCTATCTCCTCTGATCTTCTTCCCATCCTTGTGCGTGAGATGATAGGCTTGATTCCCATGTCAAGGAGCTTCACTTCTCCCTCATTGATTGTCCAGTGGCTTTCCTTGCAAAGAAGGTGTTGGCAAGAGCCTTGTGACATATCTAAGCACTGGGCTCCTGATCTGAGCAGCCTTGGACCTTGAGGAAGAGTACCCCTCATCAGCGATTGTAGCCCAAACTCTTTGGAGTTCTTCTTCCTTGATGTTCCATTGGTTACCTTCTCCATAGTGAACCCAAACAGATCTCAAGCTGCCTAAAGGTCACCATCTTCTTCTCTCCCTTTGCCAAGAAGTGTACCCCCAAGCCTTGGTCCAACTCAGCTCGATCGAGCTCATCAAACTGTGATGCTCATTGAGCCAAAAACTCACAAGTGAGCTCCTTGTAGACTCCATGCGGTGAGAGAAGAACTTGGCCAATTGCATGTTCTTGAGCACCAACTCCACATCCTCAAAGATCCAAGCCTCATGTGTCATCATGTGGGTACTTGGTCTCCACAAAGTCCATGGAGAAGAGAGCATTGTAGTGCTCTTGGTACATGGGGAGCTCATCCTCCTCTTGCTCTTCCTCAGCCTCTTCCATTGGCTCATCTTGGTTCCCTCTTGTCATCTTCATCAACCAATTGGTTCACCTCTTCTCCTTCCTCTTCACTCTCAGTTCCTCACTCCTTCTTCATTTGGAGAGCCATTTCCTCCTCTTGAACAAGGTTCACTCCAATCTCAAACTCCCTTGCTCACTCTCACTACTAATAGGGTCATTCCTCTTCTTGGTTCTCCTTTCTTCCCTCAATCTCTCACTCTCAGACTGTTCCTCAGAGTAGACATATCCTCTGCATCAGATTCTTCCATCCTCTGATCCATCTCTCCAAATCGGCTTGCATCTTAAGCCTTCTCTCTTGCATTGCTTGATTCACCCTCAACCATTCTCCTCTGTGAACGCGGCTTCCCTCACTGTTTGTCATCCTTGTTACTCTGTTTCTTCACTAAAGTACCTGAAATGCATCAAAGATTACAAAGAATTAGAGTTGTAATGATCGGTTTGGTCAACTCGACACTCAGCTCGATCGAGTCAAAAAACTCGAGTGACAAACTCGATCGAGTTGGGTGAAAACAGAGTATAACCAAACCTAATTCAAGTATTAAGAGCTGGAAAGGATGCTAATCAATCAAATTGAACCAAGAACAACTAGTAAATGGAACAATGAGCAATTCTAGTGAAAACATAGCACCTTTACCAAACTCAAATTCAATTTCAAGCACATGCAACAAGTTTAAAGGCAAAACAGAGGTGAGGTGAAACAAATAACAAGATTATACAGCAGAGGCGAAATATGAGCAATTACTCAAGAACAAGTCCACAAGGGACACATGCAATCAAAAATCAAAGGAAACAAGCAATAGTGAAATCGAGATGGATGAATCAAGGGTTTTAGGGTTCATACCTTGTTGAATGATGGAATTGAAGAGCAGTAAACAAAACCCAAGCAAAACAAGAAGAGAACAGAAATCGCAAAAACTTGAGAGAAATTGAAAATCGATTTCTTGTTGTGAGAGAGAGAGAGATTTCAGAAAAGAGTGTGGGAGAGAGAAGTGGATTCGATCGAGTTATGGGGAAGAGAGTGTTTGAGATGTGTGGTTGAGATTAAAAGATGAAATAAAGAGGGAACAAGAAACTAGGGATTCTCTGATCAAATTAGGGTAGTGGGGGACCAAAATCAGCTTGTGGGACCCACTCCCTTGACCAAGAAAACGGTTATGAATTTGAAATTCAAAAACTTACCTCGGTCGAGTTGTGTAGCTCGATCGAGTTGCCCTGGTTTCTAGCTCGATCGAGCTATCGGTCGAGCTGGCTCCTTGACACCTAAACTTAACTTATTCAAAGGTTAAAACATAAAGATAGATAGAAATTGCATAAATAGAGTATGTACAAGGATAAACATGGGACTTCCTCCCAAGTGAGCTTGTTTAAGGTCCCATAGCTTGACCTTTACCTTCTTAGGCATTGGTTGAGCTAGTCCCACCATCAAGGGTGATAGTGAGGACTTGAGACAGAAGCTCCTTTAGCTTGGTTGGGTCCCTGGACTGTTCTGAAGTCACCAAGGCCTTGGCTCTAGAGAATGGCCTTGATCTCCCCTTGTACCTTATCTTGTACTCAATCTTCCCATTTTCAAACTTGGTGGGGAACAAAGTCATTGTGAGCTGAGATGGCTTGACTGAAGGGGCCTGAGCTGGTGGATCCTTTCTTTTATCTCCTGGTCTTGCCTTAGAGGCTGCATCCTCCCCTTCTTTAGAGCCCTTCCTAGTGGCTCATCAAACAAAGCTTGAAGGCTCTCTTCATCAAGCACACAAGGGGCTTGAACAAGTCTCTCAGCTCTTGGCCTATCAGATCGTGGTTTCTCAACTCTAGCCCTCTCAAGACGTGGCTTCTCAATCCTTGGTCCTCTCTCATCCTTATCCTTCCCAACTCTTGGTTCCTTGTCAACCCTTTCCTTCACAACCTTTGTAGCTCCATGACTCTTAGAACTGAGATTGGTACTGTCAATTGTGGCACAAAAGTCTGAACCTCTAGGCTGCAAGCGATATGACACCAAACTATTCACCTTGTGAAGGATCACTTCTTGCTTGTGAAAGTTAATTGAAGGCAACCAACTTCCATTTCCATCACAGTGAGAAGTTTGGATGATGACAATTTTAGATAGTTGCATCTCCAAAGATGATTGAAGTAGTAGGGCGCTGCAAGGCTCCAGCTATGCCTAGCTTCTCTGCCATGGAGAGAGAGATCAGATTGATGCTTGCTCCAGAATCCACTAAGGCATTGTCAATCTCAAGATGCCCAAGTGTGCAAGGGAGAGTGAATTTCCCTTGATCCTTGACCTTTGGTAGGAAGGTGGGTGAAGTAAGCAGGTTGAACTGATGAGTAGACTCTTGTAGGACCTCTGAAACTTTATCACTGTTGGCTAGAACATCCTTGACCATTTGCATTTGATCAAATGCCTCACTCATGCTATCCATAGAGGCAACTCAATTCCAATCCCACTGAGATCTCTTCTGAACTTGTGAATCACTTCCTTGTGACCTTGACTAAGTAGGCGAGACGAGGAAGCGGCAACCGGTTGATAAGGATCAAGCAAAACAGGCTGTCGGACAGAAGAGGTCGGACTCGATCGAGCTAGAGTTGGACTCGATCGAGCTGCCGATCGAGCTTGTCGTGCGAGCTCAACTGGTGAAGTGTGAATGGCCACAGTAGGTGCATGCACTTCTGGTTGATCAATCTGGACTCCAGGAGCCTCAGCAGCAACAATCTCTTCATCATTCAGCAGTAAACAAAAATCTTCAATGACCCTTTCTTGATCCTCTTCTTCAACAAGTCCTTCTTGAGTGAAGATGACCTTGCACTGTTCCTTGGGGTTCTGAATAGCTTTACCAGGTAGTTGTCCTTGCTTTGTAGCAGCAGCAACAGAAGAAGCATGATTCTCCAGAGAGTAAACCCTTGTGTTGAGGTTCTCGATCTTAGAGTTTATTTCAGCTAGCTTCTTGCTTGTGTCCACTACCCCATCAGCTTGCCCTTGAAGTAGTTGCTTTAGCATTGCCTTGAGCTCATTCTCTTGTGAAGGTGCAGGCTGGGGCGGTTGGTGGGGGAAGCCTGGTGGGATATTCATTTGTTGTCCAGGGAAAGTGCCTTGTGGTCCTTGGTAATTGTTCTTTTGACCATACCCATGTTGTGGCACCTGACTCGATCGAGCTGCTTGTTGTTGAGGATATACTTGGTCCTGAGGGTTAGCAACATCAGTGTTGCGGTATGACATGGCAGGGTTGGACTTGTAGTTATAGTATCCTTTGTTGTAACCTCCTTGCCCATTGCTCATGTAGCACACCTCAGCAAATTGTGTATCCTCCCCTTCTTGGACTGGTTCCATCTCCTCAGCAGACACAAAGTTGACTTTCTTCATTGTGGACTGAGCTAGGATCAGCTTATCCAACTTCTCATTCAATGCCTTAACATCTTTTCTCAACTTTTCGTCTGACTCGATCGAGTGGTGGGTCGAGCTCCGGTTGGTGCGATCATACTCTTCTCCATAGCTTCCATTTGAGTTAGCTATGTTCTCCACAAGTTGCCAGCCATCATCTACATCCTGGTTGAGGAAGTTCCCATTGCTAGCTGTGTCTAGCATCTCCCTATACCTAGGCAAGCATCCTCTATAAAGAGTGGAGAGTAGGATTCATTGTTGAATCCATGGTGTGGGCACTGACTTGTGTAGCCTTTGAACCTCTCCCAAGCCTCTGCGAATGTCTCATTGTTTCGCTGGATGAAGCTGGATATCTCTCCTCTAAGCTTGGCTGTGCGACCGGTGGAGAAAAACTTAGCAAGAAAGGCCTTCTTGCATTCATCCCAAGTGGTGATTGTGCCATGGGGCAAGCTCTTCTCCCATTGGTGAGCTTTGTCAGCTAGAGACATAGGAAAGAGTCTCAGCTTGATGGCATCTTCAGAGACACCATTGATCTTTGTCAAATCACAAAGCCTATCAAACTCATCAAGGTGGTCAATGGGGTCTTCACTTGGCAATCCATGGAACATCTTGTTCTGGACAAGGTTGATCATTCCCAGCTTGATCTCAAAGTTGTGGTTCTGCACTGGTGGTGGAACAATCCCTTGTCTCTGTTGGTGGCGGTTTGGAGCATCTCCTTGACCAATCG
This sequence comes from Microthlaspi erraticum, assembly GCA_902728155.2. NCBI lineage: Eukaryota > Viridiplantae > Streptophyta > Magnoliopsida > Brassicales > Brassicaceae > Microthlaspi > Microthlaspi erraticum. The sequence continues at coordinate 599,278 of CACVBM020001840.1, read as the reverse complement.
GTCGAGTTTGCCTAGCTCGACCGAGTCCATTGCCCAAAGGGTTTCCATTCCCCTCTGGTACATCCATTGTATCAGCAACAAGCACCTCAGGTTCCTCTTGTACCCTCTGTGACCTCTGAACCCTCTTTCTACCCGTTGTAAGTCTAGCTCGACCAAGTCTTCAGTTAGACCGACTCGATCGAGTTCGCATACACCTGCAAAAAGAGACAAAAACCCAGCAGTACAATAGAACAGGGGTGGTATAGCTTGATCGTCCAAGTGTGTTTGAAACTCAAATGCAACAAAAATATTCCCAAATCGGCAACGGCGCCAAATTGATGATAGGATTTGTGTGTGGATGTGAAAAGATATGAAATGAGATGAGTGGAATGCAATCAGTGGTATATGATGGTGGTAAGATGCAAACACAAACACAGTCAACAATTCCCTTTAACCATGATAGTTGATGTAGTACAAAGGGTTATCAATCCAAAATGGGAAACTTGTCACTCTATGAGAATATGAAACAACCAGAAAGTCAAGCAAGCAGTAAAGATTTGAAGTAACACTAACAACCTAAAAAAATGAAAAGCAGTGCAATAAAAGTAAACAAAGCAGTGAAGTGTCAGCTCGACCAAGAGCTCGAGTCGAGTCAGACAAAGTACCAGCTCGATCGAGTTTAGGGACGAGTTGAGACAAACAAAGCTAAAGGTGACGACTTTAACAAGATAAGAGAGAATTAGGGTTCAAGACAGGGTTTTGCAATCAAAGGAATCTACACTTAATCAATCTAGCTCTTAAAACTCCTTGTATCAAGGCTTCTCTTGATATTGGGCTTCTCAATGCCTAGCCAACCCTTTCCCAAGGTGAGGCTATCAACCAAGGAATGATCTCAGAAACAGGGGGTTAGCCAGTGAGAATCAAACCTTGGAGGCTATAGGATCATTGCCCAAACTAATCCATCCAACCCCTTAGACCTCTATTGTCTAGAGCAAGAGATATTGGAGCTCTTAGTGGATCTTTTCCAGCGAATGCCATCACTTTCGTGTGGGGAGTCGCCTAAGGACTTACAAGCCAGGGGTAGTGGTCATGTAGCCTTAAGATCTATCCAAAAGAGAGAGAATCTAGATTAAGACCATAAGCTAGAAGGATTAAGCATATGAAACCTCTAATCTATCCCATCTCAAACCCCAATGGGTAACTACTCACTACACATGAATGTAAACACAAGCAAATGCAATAAAAGAGACATCATAAGAAAGAGGAGATGAAATTAAACAACTTTTATTGAAATAAGCAAGTGCAAATACAAGAGAGATTATCCAGGATCTAAGATTCAAGAAGCAAGAGCTTCAAGAACACAAAGATGGGATTAGATCTCTAAAAAGTAAAAGACAATAAATTAAAAGAAACTAAAACAAAAGTAATCTAAAGCTTGGTGGTTTTTTCGTGGCTTAGAGCCTTTAAATACAAAGAGGATTAGGTTTAGGGTCAAAGGAAGTCAAGGGGGAAGCAACATTTTTCGGGTTTGACTTTGACTTCTCAGCTCGATCGAGTTGAAGCTTGGCCGGTCGAGTTGAGGAACTCGACCGGTTGGTCGAGTGGACGGTCGAGCTGGTCTTCAAGATGGCTTCTCCCTTCTTCCTTTGCGTATCCAGTTGAGCTGCTTCCATGTGCCAAGTCCCTCCATGCTCCTTGTGTCCCATATGCTCCAGAATGCTCCAAAAGACCTATTTCAAAGGACCAAACATGCATATGTATGCAAATGCAACCTAAAACTAACATGAATGCATAAGAAGAGAAAAGGAACAAGATATGATGCAAATGGAAGCTAAAACTATGCAAAAGATGCATAAAAGATGTGCTAAAACTATGTAAAATGCAAGTACATCACCTTACCAGAAGGAGAATGGTGGGAAATTACCAAATTTATCGTTTCAAGTGATAATTGGTTAGACAACAAGTTTATGGTTACAGCTCATGATTTCATGATCGCTCTAAGGCGTGAAACAGAAGTTACGCCTCTTTTTCCTCTTTCAAACAGACATTTTTTTTCGAATTTGCGGACTTTGAAAGAGTCATCTCTGGCTGACACAATATTGCGTATCCAATTGGTATGGTTAATCTAGATTGGTTACATAATTTATTTGTGATTTATAATCATAGATTAAAAATAACATCGTTTATTAGTTCGTTGAAATAATATAGAGTATTTTATCTTTCTTGCAGATTTTATTAAAGTGATTGGATACATGGGTAAACTTTCACCACCAAACAAGGACGCTGAGGAAGTGAGATCGATTCCCTTTTACTTGAAGAATGAAAGGTAGTTGCTAAACATTTATACTATATGAGTGTGTAGACAGGAATTATATTCTAATATTTTTCTATCAAGAAGGAACGAGGAACTTTATTGCATTGCTCATGGAGATTTAGCTGTGAATATGTACAAGTAATGGAAAGACAATGAATCTGACAACATTGTTTGCGTTCTAAGTGAATGGAGAGTTGCGGAATCAGATTGTGAATGTTATTTGTCTATTACTGTTATTTTGTTGGTCCATCTGATTTATTTACATATTGATATCTGAACTAACATAGATGCAAAAAATAGGGGACATCTTGATTGTTGATGGCAGAGGATTGTCTAGGTTTTGGTTTGATCCAAACATTCCTGAGGTGTAATTGAAGAAAGATAGGTAGTAAAAGCCCAGAAAAGGTTTATATATGAAGAGTTTAAATCATAATATTTCATTGATAGCAAACTATGATTAATTTCTTATTTGTTATATATAGGATGGCCAATCAAATGGAAGATGCAAGAATCAAGTGAAGGTGCAGAGTACAGAAGAAGTTATAAGCATATATGATTCATTATAAACATTTTATTAAACTTTTAAAACCCGTGTGGAGTCTTACCTTCATCGGATATATACTTATAATTTTCTCATCTCCTTCCTTAAGTCTCTCTACAACTTAATCTAAAACATATAATCTATGTTATATTCATTATGAATGATTCATTTTTATCCCAAACTCAAGTATAGATTCTCATGGAGTTCATATCCATCAATACTATTAAAACTGAGTCATAAAGGGTATTCTAGTCTGAAAAAATTCGGAGCCAAATTGAGTAATTTACCTAAAAACCAAACAGATAACAAAGAAAGGGTGTTTGGAAACAGGGATAAACAATGAGTTTTTTGGAAGAAAATTCGGAGAAAAAATGAGCTGACTCAGTTGGGTACGAGTCGACCCGACCCGGATCCATTTAAAAACATGCGGATCCAAAAATCTACTTAAATTGAACCACACGAAAATCAACTAAAGCGGTGCTGATTAAACACAATAGGATCACGGTTATCTCGGAATAGGAAATATTTAACTGGCCGTAAAGATTACTCCATAAAAAAAGGTACGTAATATCTCGAAAAATAAATTACGTGGATCACAAACTAAGAATGCGGAATTTAAAAAAGGCAAAGAAACAGCTTCGTAATCGGGTTTCATCCCTAAATATATGCTGCTTTTTAAAAGAATATTTTTGAGCTAACAAGAACGGAGGTTTTTAATTATATATTACAGCAGATATGGAATGATGGAGGATACGAAATGCGTGATCTCAGCTCTTCCGTTATATTCCCTATAAATACATAATTTTTTTGAGTTACTTGAGTAATACCTCGAAATCTCGCAAGCAATATAAAAAATAGTAGTCATGAACGCTCTTCCGGTCACTCTTTGCAAGAGATGGTGATACTTGATTTTCTGAAGAGAGTCATCATCGGAGATGACGACGAAGGATGCAGCGGTTAATCAAATTCGCGGGTAGGTTCCATCCGGTGTTACAACCAGTTATTACAGTTTAAAAATCATATATGTGGTCTCTTCACAATGCTTCTTTGCCTGTTCAGTTATAATTCTCAAATCTCATTGCTGTATTGGATAATTATAGTGGCCTTTTATTTGGTTTTTGAATAAGTTTTGCAGGTAGTGTTTTGGAGAAGAATGTAACCAGACCATCGTAAAGGTCTTAGGATGGAATTTAGATCCGCCCAATCGTAATTCGGATCCAATTTTTAACCAGGAAACGAATTCCGTCGGTCCTCCTTTTGCTCTGACCCATCTCGATTCTCACACCAGGTAGGAATTTCATTCAGCTAGAACAATCTCTTCTCTCTCTCTCTCTCTGTTGATTGTAACTTAATGCGCCTAAAAATGCAGGGACGAGATGTTTTCTTCAGAGGAACACTATGAATGGTTCAAGGAATACTCTAATTTCCAGCGTCTCATCTGGCAGGGACGAGATGTTTTCTTCAGAGGAACACTATGACCTGTAACTTAACTATATGTTGATGTGGTTTGATTTCAATTCTTAAATTTTAACTAGAGAAAGCTCATGAGTTGCTCCTTTTTGTAATCAATTTGGTGAGAAGGATGTACTGGTTGTGGATCCATAGAAACCCGCCAAGAAACATTAAATCAGCAAAGTCATGGCAACTCTTAAAGGAGTTCACCGGGTTTTGAAACCAGACGGGATTTTCATCTCCATTACTTTTGGCCAGGTAGTATACGTGAATATCTTTCATCATCATTTCCTTGCATTCACTCATTTATTATAAAGCTCTAAATCAGTCATTTTGCAAACGATTATTCCGTCACCGTATATCGAGTGGCTTATTTATCATTTGGTGTTTTGTTCAGATCATGGGCCGAGGAGGAAGGAAAGAGAGCTATTGAACAAGCAAGAGCCTTAGAATAAGCTAGAAATCGATTGGAAACAAATGGGCTAAGAGTTATTCTTTACAAAGACCTACAAGAGAAGAGCAATGGAGAGCCAGAACAAAGCTTACTGCAAGAGAGTAGCCTCATAAGAAGCAGCTCTGTTTTTAATGTAACGATGTTTCCTATTTAAACAAACGGTCAATCATCACTCTGTAAAAGTCATGTTTTTTTTTGTTGAATAAATTTAACATTCAATAAAAAGGTCAGAAGATATATAATCCTTATTAGAAGAGTAAGAGATTGTGAGGGTCACATCTGGTCCATGCCTAAAACGTTCCCTTTTCTAATTTTTGTAATTGTTAAAGACTCAAGCATTTTTTTTTACAAATACTGTTTTTTTGTATTTCTTAAAATTTCCTCGCTCTGTTATTGGTGAACCAAATTAAATTAGTTATATTCAATGAAAATTATATTTTAATAGATAGTTTTCTTTTCAAAATATATTTTCTTTGGAAGAAAATATTTTTTTTGATAAAAAGTGATATTTTTTAAACAAACACTCTAATTTTTTGGTCTTGGGCCTAAACAAATAGTAACACTTAAGCAATTGAGAAGTTTTTTTAATGTAGCATTGTTCTTATAATCATGTATAGAATCCACCTTAATTCAACTTTCTGCTCTAAACAAGGTAATTTAAATGATCATTATCTTTCTCAGTGTGTTTTATATGTTTAATGTTTTACCTAAGCATTATGACATCTAAGTTTCAAAAAGATATGCACAACTTATATAAAGAAAAAAAGAAAATTGAGTGATTTGTTCCTTATTAAAAAAAGTGTTGAAAAAGTATGATTTTTATATTTTAAATTTTGGTTTCCCAACATCACATGTTAGAACCAAAATTCTTTCAGATTCTGGGCTTTTCGGAGAGTCGGAAAGAACGGAAATAATGAAATGAGTTGATATAGCATTTATCTTACAATTATGTAACAACGGGTAGGATCCACCCTGATTCAACTTTCTATTCCAAACAAGGTAATGTAAAATCATCATTATCTTTCTAAGTGTGTTTTATATGTCTAATGTTTTACTTAACATCATGACAATGACATGTAAGTTTCAAAAAGATATGCACAACTCATATAAAGGAAAAAAGAAAAAAGAGTGATTTGATTCCTTATAAAAAAGTGTTGAAGAAGTATGATTTTTCTATTTTAAATTTTGGTTTCCCAACATCACAAGTCAGACCAAAATTCTTTCAGATTTAAGACTTTTCGGAGAGTCGGAAAGAAAGAACGCAAATGATCAAATGAGTTGATATAGCATTGTTCTTACAATTATGTAACAACGGGTAGGATCCACATTGATTCAACTTTCTGCTCCAGAAAAGGTAATGTAAAATGATCACTATCTTTCTAAGTGTATTTTATATGTCTAATGTTTTACTTAGCATCATGACATGTAAGTTTCAAAAAGATATGCCCAACTCATATAAAGGAAAAGAGAAAAGAGTGATTTGATTACTTATAAATAAGTGTTGAAGAAGTATGATTTTTATATTTTAAATTTTGGTTTCCCAACATCACGGGTAAGAACCAAAATTCTTTCAGATTCTAGACTTTTCGGAGAGTCGGAAAGAAAAAACGGAAATGATCAAATGAGTTGATATAGCATTGTTCTTATAATTATGTAACAACGGGTAGGATCCACCCTAATTCAACTTTCTGCTCCAAACAAGGTAATGTAAAATGATCATTATCTTTCTAAGTGTGTTTTACATGTCTAATTATTTACTAAGCATCATGACATGTAAGTTCCAAAAACATATGCACAAATCATATAAAGAAGCAAGAAAAATGAGTGATATGATCTGTTATAAAAGAAGCACAGGATGTTAAGATTTTTGAAAATTTTAGCTAATTGACCCGTGCTGCTACAGGTCATGACCAAGTAATTTGAACTAATGGAAATGCTAAACCCCTTACGTAAAAAACTCAACATCTTCTTTGATGAATACAATTAGGCTCATAAACCCCTAAATTAAACATACAAACCCATAAATATCTCATTTTCATCATACAATTAGGCTCATAAATACCTCATTTTTATCATACAAATGAATAATATCTTAGCCCTAAATTAAACTAATGATAGTTTAATTATCACATTCACCTAATTCACCTAATTAGCAGCATATTTAATGTTTTTTATAAGATACAACAACCCGTGCTGTAGTAGCACGTGTCAAGATCTAGTCATGTATTATTAAAAGATTCAGAATTATTCCTGACTCTAACTATATATATAATTGAAGTTATTACTGTTTATAAATACCTATCTCATAAATAAACATTATAGTCCGCGCCGTCAGGCGTCGGGCACCCACCTAGTTTGAAGTAAAGGAAATGCTAAATTGTTTACATCAAAAACTCTTCATATTCGTTGCTGAATACGGTATGCCGATTTCTCCAAACATCAAATTCCGATAACTCTTCATCTTCACTGGATTTTCCATCGCGAACTTATCCCACTAAATCAGATCAAATCTATTTCATATCGTCATTCGAAAAATAAATAATTTATTTCTCTTTGACGATTTTATTTTGTTTCGTTTGTTAATTTGTTAATATTACAAAAAACAATAAATTCGGGTCACAAGTGCAATGGCTGGAACCAACCAAATGTGGGCTAAACAAAACAGATGTATCATTGTATTGTCTCATAAAATCAAGTTTTTAGTATGTCTCTCTAAATTAAACATTTAAACACATAATTATCTTATTTTCATCATATACTTGAATAATTATCTTAACCCTAAATTAAATTAGTGATAGTTTAATTACTACATTTACCTAATTAGTATACTCTAATGTTTCTTAATAAGTTACAACATCCCGAAGCACGGGTCAAGAGCTAGTTTATATCTATATATATAAAGTTCATGTCATTCTATTCTGGTGTTGGCACCTAAGAAGAAGTGGGTGTCTCTAAATTCAGCATATCAATTTATTTATTATATATATTTTTAAAAAAATATATAATAATTATCATTTATTACTATAATAACATAATAAGAATATGAAAAATCATTTTAAAAATAAAATGTTATGTATAGATCTACAAAAACTATTATTTAGTAATAATAACTATAGAAAGATATTATAGAAAGAACACTTTTTTAGTATTTTGGAAAGAAATGAGACGAGATCGAACATGACGAGACGAAAAAATATATAACTTGAGAATAGGGGAATTTTGTGTACTTCCTATTATATTAAGTGACGAGACGAGACGAGATCTAAAAGAATAGAAAAAAACGGGATAGGACAAGACATAAATTCCACCTACCTCTATAATATATATTTAGGGGCATAACGGAAAAAAAACAAAAAAAAACATGATGAGAGAGGACAAGACATAAAGATTAAACGGGAAATAATAAAAAGAAATAGAATGTGGCGGCGGGATTGGACGGGACGAGGTGAAAATGTACATAATGGGATGGAAAGAGACGGACATGAATTTTACCTAACCCTAATTATATTTAGAGACGAGATAAAGACAAGATAAAATGGAAAAGAACATAATAGGATAGGATGCGATTGGATGGGGTAGACAGAACGAACAAAACGGGACAAGATGGAAATGAATAGAATTATGCCTAACCCTAATTATATTTAGGAAACAAGACAAGAATAAAAGAAATGGGACATAACAAAAATGGGATAGGATGAGACTGGACGGGACGGGACATGCAAGACGGACGGGACGGAAAAGAACGTACATGATGAAAATGAACAAAATAGGACGAGATGGAACAAGACGATATAATTTTTCTGCCTAACTTTAACTATATTTAAGTAATATTTGTGGAAAAACAATAAAACTAAAACAATAAAGCGAAGTGCGGGTCACCCCCTAGTTTATAATAATACTAACACGAATCAATGCATAACTTCATAATAAACCGTTGAACTTTTTGATCCCATTGTTGTTTCTTCGCATACCAATCGGGTGTAACAGTTAAAGCAGGATGATTCGAGCCGGCAGTGTGACGGCTGAGGAAGATGACTTTGTAAACAGCTTCACCGGTTGCTTCCTCACACCGTAAATCGAGATAGATCTATCATGTGGAATCACTCTCCAACCCTCCAAAAGCGGTGGAATAGATCCTGCTTGAATCTGACAGAAAGAGAAGATATATTCAGAAATATTATGTTATGTTCCGGCTCAAATCTGATCTAATATGGGGAGAAGGAGGAGGGCTTACCAGTGACGATGGCGATGGCGAGAACGGGACGACGACCGCAACGGCGAGAACTCGACGACGGCAGCAATGGCGAAAAGGCGAAGACGGCGGAAACGGCCAGAACTTGACGATGGCGGCAGCGGCGAGAACGAGACAGCGGCAACGGCGATGAAGCTAGACGGCAGCAACAGCAGCGACCACGAGAACGAGACGACGGCGACGGCCACGACTTCGAAGATAGCTCGAGGTTCGCCGCATCTGAGAGAGAGATAATGAGGTTGAGGTACTAGGCGAGAAGAGAAGAGAGCGCAGTTTGAAGAAAGAAGTTTTTTTTCTTTTTTTAACAAAAACTAGGGTTTCTTTTCTTTTTATACAAGGAGATAAATTTCCCGGTTTAATTAGAAAATTCCGGATAAGAAAATTTTATTTTTTGGTTTAGTTAAAGAATTTAGGTTTAACCACAATTTATTGAGGTTTACAAATGTGGTTTATGAAAGTGGTTTACAAACGCAGTTTATTTAGAAATTTTTGTTCCCGCCAAAAGGGTTTTTCAATTTTCGAATTCCCGCCAAACATTTTAGCAGTATATTGAGGTCTACCAATGAGGTCTACGATACCCTAAACCACAAATTTTGAAAAAAAAACATTAACCAAATTTTGATTTCGTTTGCCATTTACCATATTTAAGATTTGGATAAGAAATATATTAATCATATATCAAGAAACGAAGCAAAAATAATAATTCAAAATGAAATCCTCCAAACCCTAAGAACTACACATCTAAACCCTAAACTATCTACTCAAACTCTTCTTCTTTTCAACCATTTACTCATCGAATTTTTAATTTGGTTCGTTTTTCTTAAATTTTATTTTTAATACAAGTCAAATGTCTAATAATTAATTATGCATACAAGTTGTTTATGAAATTATTATTTTTTTCAATTTTATAATTTAAATTTTAAGATTTCTGTTTTTGTGTAGACCATCACGCATGTAGACCTCTCACGGTTTTACAAATTTCTAACCTATTTGGCTTTTGCACATTTAAAAGGACTTATTAGCATGAAATTATATTTTATATGGATTATGAATGTCTATATTTTGTTTATGAATACGATAGTTGAATCAAAATATTTTCTATATTTTTTATAAATTAAATTTTGGATTTAATTATGTGGTAGACCTCTTCGTTAGACCTCATATATTTTTATAGCTTTCTAACCTAAATTGCTTATGGTTATTTACATTGATTTATTTTTATGCAATTCTATTTTTCTTAGGTGCAAATGTAAGTGCTTTATTTATTGATGTAAAATGGTTTCACCATAATATTTTTATTTTTTTATATAATTTAAATATAAGATATAATTAATATGTAGACCTACAATTGAAGTCTATATGTAAACAACAAGCGTAGACATCAGCCGCGGGTCAAAATGGTAATCGCGGCTGATGTCTGTTTGTTCATGAGAAGGGATTTTTACTTTTTGCTGACATGGAGGTTAGTTTTGCAAAACATTGAATTTGGGGTATAAATTTCTTGAAAAAAATAAATTATGGATTACTCTTGGTAATTCTCCCATACATAATTGTGTAATTATTATTATAATTCTATGTATATGATTCAATTGAATTAACAACTATGTATTTTTCTTTAATTGAAGACAGTTTGACATTGTAAAATAGTAAAAGTAAAAGAAAAACAAATTTAAAACAAACCAATTAATATACTCGAGTTAGTTATCATATATGTACCATTCCATAAAAGAACTTCTATTAAATTCATTTCAGTGTCAGTACATATGTAAGAATCATTAAACTTGTCCAAGTAAATTTGAAATTTTATTAAAATCAAATAAAAAAATATTTAGTAGTCACACATTTTTAGCACTTACAGAAATCAATATTGGTGAGAGATTTCAAAGTAAACTCTTTTATAGAAATAATTGATATTTTTATTGCTTACATCAAAAATGCACATAAATTATGTTCCTTCTATCTAGCTTAAAATACGCTTTCTTCACCATCTAAACCATGATTGAGCTTCTGTTTTATCCCTAGAGATTTCTTTATAACCAAGCAGGAGATACAAAAGTTTTTGTTTTGTTATATATTTGATCATCATTTGTAATATTTGTTTGTCTTTCTATCATCAATCTTAAGACCATTTTCTATCATGATTCACTTGCTGTGATGGAAAATCATAATGTCTTATATCTCTTGAAACTCTTGCACAATAGTTTGCATCTTCGTAGTTCGTACTCCATCCTTGATAAATTATAACGACACCCACCATCCGTATTCCAAACTTCTCCACCTCTACTTTTTCTATACTTCTTAAAATGCCACAAGCCGAGATAACACTAAAGACACCAATTATATAACCAAACAAAAAAACTTAAATGATCACAAGAACTCGAACCATATGATCGTAATTTATTTTTCACCCATGTAAGAATTTATGTCTGACTTTCCAAGACATATAAAACTTGAAGATGCAGAATGAATAAATGCTTTATTCATTCAACCACTTGATATATATATATATCCTATACTATAAAAGTTGCCCATCTCTCCAGATATATATATATTTGATGCGCAACTATGGTCTCCGCGTAGCTTTGCAAATCGATTACCCAACCACTCTATCTAGCACCGTTATTGAATCCACTGGTAAGCCGTCAAACTCCAACCTTCTTCCACCTTATTGTTTCTGCTCTCTAATTGTGAAGATGTACGGACAATTTTTTTTTTATTATCATCGCCTTCAGCCAAACATTATTAGAATCATTAAATCACTTAAACTGAGTTACTATTACTGTCTGAATTCTCACACGGTGCTCTGTCTCATATGTTATTCACAGAAACACAGATGATGACAGATTCGAGAGGCATGGCATCTCTGGTAATTTAAATGAAATTAAATCTCCCCTTGTCGTCATTTCGCTACATTGCGAATCTCATATATTGTTGTTTGTTACCTCTACACCAGAGTGTTGCCTCCGTTTCTCCCATTTGCTCAGGCGTTTACCGAGAGATGATTCAAGGGATTCCAGAGCTCAGAATTTCTTCGAAATTCTCATTGTGGATCATCATTTTCCCGTCTCTGAAATTCATCTACGACGGCGGAAGAAACGGTGGGGATTCGTCGGGTGTTGACCGCTCAACAGATTCAGAGTTGTTTTGAATCTGCAAGCAGAACTGGGTTGTTTTGAATCCCAAATGTCACCGAACTCTTAAAAGTTTTCCGATCATCTCCGTCACACATTCAGCCTATTTGAAGCTTGTCTTCATGGCCTTTCTTTATCTGTAAGCCTACTTATTTTAGGCCACAATTTCAATGAAATCATATTTCCTAATGTTAAAATCATTAGTGGTTACTTTCACTTACATTGCGAGTCTTTCTGTGTTTGGAACTTCAACTTATGAGTTCACTTTTCTTTCCCAGGGAAAAGCCTGTTTTTACAGCCATTTGGGTAGAGCTGTATGTTTTAGGTTATAGATATCGTTTAGTTAGTATTATATCTTGGGCTCTATTAAGTATTAGTCTTAAGTTCTTCGTTTTGTTTCCTTGTGTTAAGAAGAAGGAAACTTTGTTGGAGGTAGGGGTATGTTTCTTTCTTGAGTCAGAAGCTGATCGTTAACTGTTTGTTAAAATTTCTGTTTGGGCAAAATTTAACCGGTTCGCAAGTACAATAAACGGAATGACGCAGGAGAAGATATCTTATTAATCAATTGAATATCGAGCTACAACAAGTCAATATCAAAGATTAAACTAAGAGAATCTCGTCTGTCGCTCGTCGTAGATCGTAGTTCGTCGTATCTAGGTTGTTCGTCGCTTGCTCGTCGAGAGGCGAAGAACAAGTAGCTATTAGGGTTTTTGTGTGTTTTTCTGAATGAATCTGTTGGTTCTAGGACCTCTTATTTATAGGTGTTCGTCGGTCCTAATCCTTATCGAGTTGGGCTTTAACGTCGGTCGTAACTTTCTATTTCCTACGTCGGTCGTCATTCCCAATTTCCTTTTAATTAGATATGCACGTCGGTCCTCTGCACAACTCTAATAGATTTAGGAAATTGTACAAACCATTGGTCACTGCTAAACCATTAATTAACATCATTGGTCGCTGCCTCTTCATGTCGATGCTAAGGCCTTTTAGACACTAAGAAGTAAGATCGACCGGTCATCATGGTCGTCAGTCGATCATATCTCCAGCTTATAATAGAGTTTAAGGAGCGACCGGCTAGTGAATTTATTTCACCCAACAACTTGCCCCCTACTCTTCAATTTCTTGTTTAGAATTTGTAGAGTAAGACTTCATTTTCATATCGTCGGTCGCTTGCTCATGTCACTTGTGACTGTTGTTCGTTTACTAACGTCGACGTACGAAAAAGCATATATCGTCTAATGGCATGGTCCCTTTTAAAGTATCCATGAAGATGGACACCCCAGTAGAATAACAAACTCCAAAAGAATATAATTCAAATAAGAAATAGAAAAACATACCTATTTGCGCATTTGTCTGTCGCTCACGCAAGTTCTTCTTAAGGAGAGTGACAAATACTCTTTTTATTTGTATGAAAGTATCCAAAAAGTAAAAGAGACATTTATCTCTCCTGTCGGTCGGTCGCCATTTACTTCTTTTGCTTGTTGCTCATGTGAGCTTTGACTGTAAAATAACAAAGTCATTTTCTCCTTCTATGTTTGGTGTTGATAGTGGGGATCTCCAAAAAGTGACGAGCTTCTATGTAGGTAGGTGACATCATTTAAAAATGGAAAAATAGGAGGGACAGACAATAGTGACAAAAATAAAAATGTAGGAGTGACTAAAGGTAAATGGGCTTCTCTTTTCTTCTTGTGCCCACGTGGGACTCTCCAAAATATTAGTACAACAGACCAATTGCTTGTGTCAGTTGTTTATGTAGAAGATGACCAATGACAAACATGTTTGCTTGTACCTCTTTTTTTTTAAATCGTCGACCTTCATTCTCTCCAGTTTGAAATAAAAGATATTTTTTTAAGTCGCCAGTCGCTGCTGATAATGTTAGTTGGAACCTTGATCATTCCCTAATGTAGATACTATTTACTTTTTTTTGTATGTCGCTCCTTTGTCACCTTTTGTCTTGGTCTTATACGACCTAATAGAAATTAGCAAGAACAAACACTTTTTATATGTTTGCCTTTGGTTGGTCACTCAAAAGTATGTACTTGCCGTGCAACAACAGACATATTGACCTCATGGATCTTATATCAGAGGTGCGCAAGGACATACACACATAGGAGATGCAATGACAAGGATGTAGTCCCCTTTTGGATTTGACCACAACAAATTTATAGGCACGTGGCTCATCTATTGTTGAGCATCGATGATTTCAGAACTTGCTTTCTCAGTGGATAAGCAGTTACTTGATTGTGAGGGTTTTACCCCTTAATTTATTATCATATTTTCATGAGGACGTACCTCTTGATTTTGTAGATGTTGTCACAGATTAAGGACGTACCTCTTCATTTGTTAGCTAATGATTTATGATCATAATATTTGGAGGTCGTGCCCCTTTGTTAATCAAAGAGTGATGTGACATCATAGTCTATTGGAGGTCGTACCTCTAACTTATTTGTTAGCGACTGTCGTCGCTATCTATTGAGTACGTACCTCTTTATTATATCATGACTTATCATGGTGAGGTCGTACCTCTTAATTTATTTAGTAGCGACAGTCGTCACTGTATATTGAGGACATGTCTCTCTATCTATTTGCTTATGACTTGTTGTCATAGCATGTGGAGGTCGTACCTCTAAATTAGTTATCAGCGACTGTCGTCGATGTCGATATATATTGAGTACATGACTCTTATCTTCCTAGTGACCATGGTCAATTTGCTCATGAGGCATTGCCTTTAGTTTTTTTTTTGAAGAAACGTCGATCGTCGTTGCTGCTCTATCATGAGGAGGCAATGCCTTTTTTTACTGTCGTTTGTCATAAGCAGTGCAATGACTGTCGCTCGTCACTAGTTGTGGATACAACGTCGATATTAAAGCGAGTGACGAACATAATCTGAGAATTCTTAAATACTCATATGTAGAAAAACCTTTTATTAAGAAGTTCGTCCGTAGACATGCGCGAAGTAAAGAAAAACAATTGAAAGCAGAGACATCTCGTGGATCGTCTATGACTATGACAATAACGAAATAAATAAAACCAAAACACTGAAAGCCAAACTAACCTAGAAGAGGTAGGTTTCGAGGTTCGTTTCATCAAGATCTTTTTCCGTCAGTGGATCTCACAGAGTTGTTCCACCTCTGCTTCTTTGGTATGTGGAATCGACGATTGGATCTCTAGTTGATATAGCTCATGACCTTTCCCTTTTAGGGTAGTTTGGTAGCATGAACGTGCATGCTCTTGTTCTCCCTTGATCTCTTTGACTCCCCATGGAGTAGGAAATTTTATGGTTTGATGGAGTGTCGATGGCACTGCCCCCATGTCATGAATCCAGGGACGTCCCATAATTGCGTTGTACGCAGTAGCACAATCTAGTATCAGAAACTTTGTCTGTCGGTTAATTCCTCCTGCATACACAGGCAGCGTCACTTCTCCTATGGTCTGCTTTACTTCACCGCTAAATCCTACCAGTGGTGTGGATTTTCGCGTCAGTGCATTCTCATCCAGCCCTAATCCTTTGTAAGCATCCATGAAGAGAATGTTGGTCGAACTCCCATTATCAACGAGTGTCCTTTTCATCAGACTATTAGCAATTGTCAAAGATATGACTAATGCATCATGATGTGGAGCTAGGACACACTTATCTTCATCTGAAGCAAAGCTAATCGTGCACTTCGACAGTCGCTCGCATATAGCTTTGACATCTCCATGATGAGTTCTAGCTATTCTAGTACTCTTTTTAGCAGCAGAATGAGTAATTCCACTAACCTCTGATCCTCCCGATATCACGTTGATGATTCGATCATGCTCGGAGATTGAGCAGGAGATGGTTTTCTTTGCACCTCGTCATTGCTTCTGTCGTCGATGCGACTCCTAGCCCTGTCGGACAAGTATTCTCTCAAGTGACCTTTTTTTAGTAGCTCGTTTACTTCCATTCTCAACGTGATGCAATCTTCTGTTCTATGACCATGGTCAGAGTGAAAGTCGCACCACTTTGATGTGTCTCTTCGTTCCCCTGGTGCTTTCATCTTTTGAGGCCATCTTACTCCAGATATATGATTAAGAACATTGACTAGTTCTGCAGGAGATATTGCGAGGTTACTCATGTCTGGCCATGTGGATGATGAGCGTTGGTCGCTCTCAATTTGGTTGAGTGGTCGATGGTCGCTTCTGCTGTCGCTTCTCTTGCTAGTGCTTTCACTGCGTGGTCTCTGGTACGGTCTGTCATCTCGAGAGGGACGCTCGTTCCTAACAACACGCGAATCAGATCGTGGGGAAAGTAGGTGTCGATATGCAGGGTCTTCCTCCCACCTTATTTGAGCCCATGCTCTAGATAGCACATCTTCCATCGTTCTGCACTGGTACTTCGTCAGTTCCTTGTACAAATCACTGTCTGGGAGCAATCCTCTTTTGAATGCAGAGATGGCAGTGGACGTGACACATGCCGGAATGGATACTTTCTCTTTGTTGAAGCGACCTACGTAATCGCGCAACGGTTCTCCTCTCTTCTGTATCACTTCATAGAGATCGTCGGCTGTCCTTTCTATGTTCCTGCTGCTCGCGAATTGCTCAACAAAGCGGTCTGTCAATGACGCGAACGAGTCGATTGACGCGTTCGGTAGGTTCGTAAACCACTGAAGAGCTGGTCCCGTGAGGCTAGATCCAAATCCTTTACACATACTAGCTTCGCGATATTCTTTTGCTATTGCCGTTGTGAACATGCGTTGCTTGTACTGGGCTATATGATTATCAGGGTCGGTCGTCCCGTCGTACATCTTCATTGAAGGGACGATGAACTTCTTTGGCATCTCAACCAAGCGATGGCATCCGTGAAGGGAGTGTCTGCATAGCAATTAGGAGCACTTTTGGTGATTGGAGGAGCTACTCCTGGAAGTCGCGCGAGCAAGAGCTCCATAGCCTCCAATCGCTTTGAGAACATAGTATGCGAGTCTTCAGATTGATGTTCCATCGTTGGTGCAAGGGGTGGAACCAATGTTTGGTTACCTTGCGCAGCGTCGGTAGCTCCTGTTCCTAGGGCTGCTCCTGTTGCACCCGTAAGTGGTGGAGTGTCGAACGATTGCATAGGAGGGACCGGTGCTCGATATCTATTGCGAGCCTGAGCCAATGACGCGTTTTCTGCTCGTAGGGTTGCGTTCTCCGCCTGGATTTGCGCAAGTCGTTCTTCGTTCTGCTTCATCTGAGCTGTGAGAGCCTCCAGCTGAGCAACGGTGACGGTCGGTGTTTCGGTCGGTGCGGTATCATCTCCCGCCGCCATGTCTCACGCAGTTAAAATTGCCCCTCCTTCTAGCGCCAAACTGTTTGGGCAAAATTTAACCGGTTCGCAAGTACAATAAACGGAATGACGCAGGAGAAGATATCTTATTAATCAATTGAATATCGAGCTACAACAAGTCAATATCAAAGATTAAACTAAGAGAATCTCGTCTGTCGCTCGTCGTAGATCGTAGTTCGTCGTATCTAGGTTGTTCGTCGCTTGCTCGTCGAGAGGCGAAGAACAAGTAGCTATTAGGGTTTTTGTGTGTTTTTCTGAATGTCTTGTCCTTGTCTAGGACCTCTTATTTATAGGTGCTTGTCGGTCCTAATCCTTATGAGTTGGGCTTTGACGTCGTCGTAACTTTCTATTTCCTACGTCGGTCGTCATTCCTAATTTCCTTTTAATTAGATATGCACGTCGGTCCTCTGCACAACTCTAATAGATTTAGGAAATTGTACAAACCATTGGTCACTTGCTAAACCATTAATTAACATCGTTGGTCGCTGCCTCGTCATGTCGATGCTAAGGCCTTTTAGACACTAAGAAGTAAGATCGACCGGTCATCATGGTCGTCAGTCGATCATATCTCCAGCTTTAATAGAGTTTAAGGAGCGACCGGCTAGTGAATTTATTTCACCCAACAATTTCCAAGAGAGCATCAGTTTCCACTGAATTTGATTTTAGAATGAGCTTACCTTTTTCTGATTTTGGGAATGCGTCGTCTATACAATGCTCATGATAGAACTGATTTGGAATTCTTCTCTATTTGTTTGTTCCAGATTTTTGTCTAGATTGCTGTTTCGGCGGTGTCTCTTCTGGGGATTTTAAGAAACAATGGAACCAAACAGTGAAGAAAATGGTTCATTTTCACCAACAGCTTCACCTATAACTTAAATCACAGCAGCTCCAGTTCTACAAGATGCCTCATCTCAGCCAAGTGATTCATTAGAATTCAACTAATGTTTCTTTGTTTTCTTATCAAAGCTGCATTGGATTTTTTTTTACATCTAAGTTGTTGAATTCCTGACTTTACTGCAACTGCAGGCGTCTCTGCAATGCCGCCAAGGTAAACAGAAGTTTGTTCATCTGGAATTTAATTCCAGTTTTGTAAAACCTTGATTCATCTTGAGTCAAATTGTCTGACAGTTGAAACAATGTTTCTGGTTCTGTTTGTGTGTGTGAAAATGAACAGGGTCTGCTTTCCAAGAGTATGCTGGAGAGTATGTATGTTTCTTTCCTGGCTGGATGCTTTCGATCTATCCGGTTCGGTCTCACAGAAGCTCACGGGTAACGAATGATACCGATAATCTCTGCCTTACCTGGCATTTATGAGAATATGGTGTTATTATGGGTTTTCATACTTTACTCTCACCGATTACTTTTGTCAGGTCAATTAAGAAACAATTTCATTTTCTTCGTAACAATTCAGAGTCTGGAATTATCATCCACCTTCTTCAAAAAAAAAAATTCTTACGCCTCTCAATTTATTGTATATATTGCCTGAGTAAATCGCATGTTTCTTTTTTTTGCTCAATAATTTTTTTCCGATTACGTCCTGTTAAGATGCCAGGTAGTTTGTATGGTTAATGATAATATGGTGGTGGTTCAAACAGGTATAACTCAATTGTTTTTCTTCTTAGTGGTTAGGTCTTCAGGCACATGGACATTGGGACGTTTGACATGAGTGATTATACGTATTCAGAGACGCTGGGCAAATGGCACATTGCCGATCTGGCGTTTGGTATTAACTATTTGATGCATAGGCAGGTTTGCGCTTTTGATCTCATTCTTAATCTTCTTCTTCTGGTTTCTTTTAAGAGTAAAGGCTTCAAAATTTCAAAATTTCCAGTCGTTTCACGAGTTGTTTTGTTTTCAATATACTCTCTGTTCTTTCATCATTGTGGTGGCTATAATGAAGGAATCCTATATCGTTTTACTTTCCTGATAAGTCATATTTGAGCTCTATTCAGAAGTGTGTGAACTTTTGTCTTCCGTTTCATTACCTTACATTGTAGGATGGTTTAGTTGATTATTCTACTTGTGGTAAAATGTCAAGTCACGCATGTAATCTCAAGGATTGGTGCAGCTGCAGGTGCAAATCCACCAATTCAAGAAGCTGTCTACCTTTCATATCACCATATTGTTAAGAGAGGTACAGCAACAAGTATTACGTAACAGATTTTTCCTATTCATAATTCATAACGTAAAGGGTCTTCTCTTCTCTTTGCAGATTCGTAATAACCCTTATCAATATCAAGTTACACCATCTGTGGAACACGAGAAGACCGCAGCAACGTATTCATTCCATAATGGAGGCACTAAAACAAAAAGAGAGAGATGAGAAAGCAATCGAATCGAGAAAGAAGCGTGTGAGAAGAAAAGAAATCGTCAACGCCAAAAAAACAGGGTACTAATACTTTCCCATCTTACACCAAACTAACCCTCCAGAAAATTGATTCATGCGAACATGTTAAATTTGCCTATTTCGTCAAACCAACCTGATACGCCCCTGGAGTAGATCGTGAATGAAGGTAAGTGAATGAGTGGATCGGATCACAAAGGAACCGATGATGAGTGATTGAGCGGATTGAAAGTGAAACGAATGGCTATACTAGAGATCCAGCGGAAGAGATCTCTAACACCACCTCCAACGTGTTGATATTACACACAACAAGTGAGAGGGAATCTGTGACTTAGTTGATATTACGCACAACAAGTGAACAGAGAATGATCAAACAAAAGAGAGGTTTTTGGTAAAAGATTATTTGATAAACTTGAAAAGGATTTCGTCCAGTACAATATAAAGGGAAAGAGAAGAGAGAAGAAGAGAGATGAGTCAATGGAACAGACTCCATGACCATCTCGGAAACACACAAACATTAAAGACAAAGTTTGAATAAAAATGAGACCCTGGGCGGCAAGACTTAGAGTTGAAGAAGGGAAATGGGCCTTGGTCTTGATCAGCTAAATGGGTTATTTGTATGTGACCCATTTGCCTCATTAAAAACCTTGTCAAGAAAACCCATTGGGACAAAACTTGACAAGGGAAAAAGAGTACAAATGAGACACATGCCCATTTGCTGATCTCTTGAGCTTGGATCAAAAACCAGGGAGGTTTAGGATCATGTCTTCTCCATCTTGGCTCAAGATTAACTCCAGAATGAGTAATCAGTTCCATTGGCGCAGCTACAGAATCCTTGGAAACAAGCTCCTTCTCAGCTGCAAGCTCTTTAATTCCGTCAGGTTCCAGCTCCATATGTTTAGCTCCATCAGGTTCAAGTTGCGCGGCTTCAAGTCCCTCCTCGGCTTCAAGCTGCTCCATTCCATCTTCTTCCTCGGCCAAAAGCTGCTTTTCCTGAACCTCCTCATCCATGATCGCATCATCCCCTCCCTCTTGAAAAAGTTTTGTCCTCAAAACTAGTTGACCTGCACCAAAAGAAAGCAAATTAGGTCTCATACGCCTTTGGGAATCTAGATACTTACCTTGGGTTTGCTTCTTTGGATATCCTAGATAAGAGTCTGGTGGTTTCTCTGGAATTGGATTGGAAAATGTGAGCCACTCTTCTTGATTTTGGTTCAGTGTTGCCTCGCCTTTGGTAAATAGAGAACTCAAACAAAGAACCATAGGTGAACAGGGAATGAGATGAACGTGAGATGAGACTGTGTTGTTCTTTGATGCTGCTTCTTCCAGTTCTTATGCTTCTCCATAAAACCTGATCCTTTGTTGACACTCAAGGAAAAGAACAAGTGCATTATACTTGAAATGGGAATTTCAAAAACAAAATTCTGAAGTTTCTGATGTATCATGAAATGATCCCAATAGTAAATCAAGTATTGAGCTTCACTAACCTGTGTACTATTCAAAACGCTCATTAGTGAATCAGCTGCGGCAATTGGCTTAAGAACATGTTGCTCATACTCCTTCTTGGTATGGCAAGTTAAAGCTTTGTGAGCTTCTAGGCGTCTCTCTTGCTCAGCTGTACCTTTCTCAACTTCTTTAAACCAAGACAAGTGCATTAAGACAGTTAAAAAGACAGGATGAATGTGTTGGTTTAAGAATTCACTTAGCTTAGAAGTAGGCATGGCTTGACTGTATTCTTGTTCTGATTTTGACTTCCTCTTGTTGTTCGGTTCTGGTCCTTCTGGATTGAACTCATGGTCTTGTAGTTGTTGGTCTGGTGGTTTAGATTCTGGCGGATCCAGGTTTGGTTGAGTCTCCTTTTCTTGATTTGCTTTCTCCATTTGTTCTTCACTACTTCCTGTACCTGTCTCAACACCTTTGGAGAAAGACAAGTGCATCATACCAGTCATGGAATCATCATAAACAGTTTGAAAAAGTTTAGCTTGTACCTTTCCATTGTTAGAGACTGAAACAATTTCTTGTTTCTTGTTTCCTTGCAGTTGGTAACAGGGGGTTTGGACTGAAACATCTTTGGCACCTAAACCTTTCTCCGCGTGATCCTTTGGCACTTCTTTGACACTTCCTGCTGCCATAGCATCGTGGTCTCTGTTCCTGGTCCTGCAAAAGGTTAATTCTTGTAATTGTTGAGAAACAGAATGCTTACCTTTGCTTTGAATGCTTTCTTGTGGTTCAGGACTGGTTTCTTTAGAGAAATGTCTTGGATAAGGCTTTGTGATCTTGTCAGGCTGCTTGGGTTTCGTCTTCCCATGGCTACTATAGTACTCCTCAACCGAACGAGTTCCTTGCTATGCTTCCTTATCTTGGAATGAGGTTCACGCTGATAATGATTGGGAGCGAACCGCTGCCTCATAACCCTTTTCATTTCTCCCCAAGTAGAGATCTCATAAGCTCCACTATAAGCTCGTGCCGTCTCAACCTGTTTCCACCAACTTAGAGCATAATACTTGAACTCCATAGCTGCTAATGTGACTCGGTTGATGTCAGCTATGTTATGTCGGTTGAAGATAATCTCGCACTTCCTCTCCCAATCCAGATATACATCCGGATCATTGTTCCCATGGAATGGCGGAATCATCATGTAACCACTAAGATCCTCAATCGGCTTCTTCTTAGATGTGACCGGATCCTTAGGTTGCTTCCGCTTTCCTTCTTTAATCTTTTCTCTCCGATCAAACTCCTCAATCATCATCTTCTTGATCTGTTCAAGCATGGCTTCGTTGAGGCTTGATGGTGATTCTCGGCTTGTTTCCTCTTCTTCTTCTTCTGAGGCCATAGCACCTGAAAATTGCAAACAAAAATCTCGGCAGTCACTAGTTCACAGAAACAAGCAAACAATTCCGAAAAATTATGTAAACAATTTTAAAAATTATGAAATAAATTCTAAAATACAGATAAGGTGCTAATGAACCAGGATATGATGCCAGAATGCTCAAAAAAATTACGAAAATAATTCCAGCAACTAGATCTATGATGATTCAAGAACAGAAGATGAACAGCCAGATCTAAGATGCTCAGAATGATGATTCAATGGTTGGAAAATGCAATAGAGTAGCCGATATGCTGATGGTAACAAGGAAATGATCAGGAGAACAGTGATGAATGAGTAGATCTATGACTTTCTAAATGAGAAGATGAACAGACAAAACTAAGAAAAATCATAGGATGAAATCACTTAGCTTCAAGGGGCTCTGATACCACCTGATACGCCCCTGGACTAGATAGACTATGAAGGTAAGTGAAAGAGTGGATCGGATCACAAAGGAACCGATGATGAATGATTGAGCGGATTGAAAGTGAAACAAATGGCTATACTAGAGATCCAGCGGAAGAGATCTCTAACACCACCTCCAACGTGTTGATATTACACACAACAAGTGAGAGGGAATCTGTAGACTTATTGATATTACGCACAACAATTGAACAGAGAATGATCAAACAAAAGAGAGGTTTTTGGTAAAAGATTATTTGATAAACTGAAAAGGATTTCGTCCAGTACAATATAAAGGGAAAGAGAAGAGAGAAGAAGAGAGATGAGTCAATGGAACAGACTCCATGACCATCTCGGAAACACACAAACATTAAAGACAAAGTTTGAATAAAAATGAGACCCTGGGCGGCAAGACTTAGAGTTGAAGAAGGGAAATGGGCCTTGGTCTTGATCAGCTAAATGGGTTATTTGTATGTGACCCATTTGCCTCATTAAAAACCTTGTCAAGAAAACCCATTGGGACAAAACTTGACAAGGGAAAAAGAGTACAAATGAGACACATGCCCATTTGCTGATCTCTTGAGCTTGGATCAAAAACCAGGGAGGTTTAGGATCATGTCTTCTCCATCTTGGCTCAAGATTAACTCCAGAATGAGTAATCAGTTCCATTGGCGCAGCTACAGAATCCTTGGAAACAAGCTCTTCTCAGCTGCAAGCTCTTTAATTCCGTCAGGTTCCAGCTCCATATGTTTAGCTCCATCAGGTTCAAGTTGCGCGGCTTCAAGTCCCTCCTCGGCTTCAAGCTGCTCCATTCCATCTTCTTCCTCGGCCAAAAGCTGCTTTTCCTGAACCTCCTCATCCATGATCGCATCACAACCTCCTCGCAAAATCTATTTACTCACAAGATGGTTATTTAATAAACATATATATCAGAAAACGTAAGAGAGCCTTAGAATCTAAACAAAACTGGAATATTTATACAAAAATGTTGATTCGGTTAAACATCAACTATAACTTCTAGGCAGAGAAACTGTTCCACATGGCCGTAAACGTGAAGAAAATAGAAATCATGGCGGGACAAGTTCATATAATGATAAAGGTACACAATACTTATTCAAGATTTTTTTTTTTAATCTCGTAGCGTTGGTTGTTGTATGTTTAGTTGTTGAATTATTTGAAACGATTATCAAGCAATCGAGTAAGATACGTTAAATTGGACAATGTCTCGGTTTTATAACAGAGAGCGATCAAGATCAGCAAGACAGAAGAGAATGACCATACTCAGGAGTAAAAGGGAAGGAAGACGTCTGCAAGGTAAGAAGACTAAAATAAAGTTCACATTTTCCTCACCTTTTACGTACCATGGTCACAAAACTTATGAGAATAACAAAACCTACATTCCGAGCCAGTGTCACAGACTTAAAAAATTCCCTTTGATGAATGTAGCTACAAACATTGTTACTACTCTTTATACGTTCACTTATGAATCAGTTCAAGGAACTCTACTTCCTCTTTTTTCGAAGGTCTCTTTAATTTTCAGTAGAACTAACTCTTATTCCTCTCACGTCTTATTCCAATTTAATTTCTTCCCTGGCATGTTTATTTTGTGTGAGCAAGTTCTTATTACCAAGTCCTTGATTTTCAGGCATACTGCTCCCTCGCCCATTAGCGAGCTAAGGTTCTGCAGGCGTTGCTAAATCTTTTATTTACTTGCCAAGATCGTACGAAACAGGGGATGCAAGTCGGTTCACAATATCGCAATTTCTGGTAAGCATTTCCAAGCTTAAGAAAGATTCATAGCTTAACAAATTTAATTCTTTAATTCTCCTAAAGTCCTACCTTATGATTGTGCTTTCCTATAGTAGATTTGTACAATCTCTTTGATGGATCGCTTGCATATGATGATAACTCATCTTACTGGTAGGAAATTTGGTCTTGATGACAACACAATTCGACTTCTTTTGTCATGCAATAGCTTTTTACATGGATAACCGATCGTCTCCATCATCCCACCCATGATATTGTGAGTCTGTGACTGAAATGCTCGCCAATTAAGTTGGTAAAGTCATTAGGTTCTCATTATTGATTACTCTCATTGTTTTTTTAGATTTTGTGAGCCTGGTGGTTGTGCTTTTCTTTGATTTTGCATTTATAGCAAACCAAACCAGGATGGTGGAGTGATGCCGATTGTCAAGGTGGAGAATGACCAAAGCTAACCACGGGGCTGATTAAAGTTTGTATAAGAGGCACAAAGGAGGATGGTTGCTGATATAGTGGTATGTTCTTGAGTAGTTTATTTCAGTCTCGTACAGTCATTTTAATTGCCGCAGGTTTGGTTTCTAGAGAGCCCATGCTCATGTCTTTACTTTTAGTCATTTATGAGTATAGATTTTAGAATGTTTACTTTGATCCTTAGACTATCGCATCGGACATAAAAAGAAATATGTCACACTGTCCGACAAGAAACAAAAGACTGATAAAAAGATAAATAATCTTGCACATATTCCATCTTTGTGGTAAATGAAGACAAAGAAGCAAAAAGAAATATTTATTCATCATTTCCAAAAAAACACGTAAATCGTTTCAAGTCGAGAGAAAACTACTTTAACAATGTGAAGCTAAATCTGATTACAATATTCTACTAAGATTCACACTGTTAGTATAGTTTTAATGTCTGGGGCTAAGATTTTTGTATAAATATTATAATATATAGTCTCTAATTAATTTAAATTAAATTTAAAGATTAATTTGAACTAAGTCAACATTAAATTTAAAACCAAGACTAAATACAAATTTGGAACATAATTTTTGAGGTGTCAATACCTATTTATTTTTTAAGATTTTAGAATTGTACTTTCAAAATCAAAGTGAACTTAGAAGAGTTAGCTTTAAAAGAAAAGTGTTTTACCTTCTATTTGGGACAAATATATTTTTTGTTTAGAACATCGAAAGCATAATTCATGCTCGATATTTAATTTTCAATACTCTTTTGCTTGAATTGTGTTAACATGTCTGAGTTGTGAAAAACATTTTTTTTTCCTTTTTCAAATGCAGCAAATGTTTGAAAGCAAAAATAGACACATATAATTAAAGATTTGAGATTTAAGAGCTGGGACTCTCCCTTAAAACAAATACATACTCTCTGTGTCCCATACTATAAGCAGTTGAGCAAATGTATCTGAAATATCTGGACTGAATTCCATCCAGATACATTCATTTTTTTTCAGATTCATTTTGCCCAACTGCTTATAATATGAGATAGAAGGAGTATTTCATTAAACTTGTGCATAAAACTAATGTTCAATTATTCAGACCAATGAAAATAGTTTTTTTTTTCTGTTTATGTTAAAGTATAGATAAATAAAATAAAATGACGCTATTATATATTTTCATGTTTTTATGTCAGTAACTATGAAAAAAAATAAAGACAAATACATAACATAGATTTGTTTTGAAACATTAGTTTCATATTTTTTTCTAAATTTTTATATATATCATTATACAAAGAAATAGCAAAAAAAATATTTGAAATATTTTATTAACTATAATAAAGTAAATATTTGAAATAAAAAAAAAACTCGATAAACTAAAGAAACAAACACAAATACTATTGTATTATTCTGATTTTTAAATAATATTAACAAAAATGAAAAACATAAATGTTAATAAGAAAAAAAATAACTACACTACCCGCGCATAGCGCGGGTTTAAACCTAGTATCTTATATATAATAGATGAATAACTCTCTCCAGACACCTGACACTTTTTAGCTTAAAAAAAAATTGACACGTGGCAGCTTTTTAAATAACTAAAAAAACAAACGAAAAATTGTTTATCAATCCTTCTGCAATTTTTTTTTGGGAAACTTGGTGAGAAGGTGGATTTTAAGTTTGGAATTAAGTTTTGGGTAGTGCAAGTTTAAAATTAGCAAAATGGGTGGATCAGTATTTTGACCTTATCAAGGGACCTCAGTTTTTCTATCTAATTACGCCTACTGCCATTCGTTTTTTTTTTAAATCAAAAATCATATTTACTTACACACATGTGGACCCCTAATATATACCCCTGAGATTTCTTTTTAATTACGCCTTGCTACCACTTTATTTTATTAATTCAAAATTATTAATTTAAAACATAATGTATTCTTTATTTTGTATGTTTAATTTTAGAATTTTCAGAAAACAAATAAGAATTTTATTAATTCAAAAGTCTAAAATTCTAAAATTAAAACATACATTACTAATTCAAGTTTAAATTTAACTTTCTTCTATGGAGTATTCTTTATTTACTTTTTTAAATTATTGGATTTCAAATTTAAAGAAAAGAAACTAGAGGCATATTCAAATGAATATATTTTCAGTCAATATCCCCAAAAATAATTGTTTGGTAAGAGATTTTAATCCTACAGTAGTGTTTTTTAATTAAAAAACATTGAACATAAAAAAAATAAAGAAACATTTCTTCAAAATACCACTTAAACCATTTTCCTTCTTTTCATTGCATTTTTTTAATGGACAATCATTAAAAAATTATTAAGTCCCTAAACAATTTTACATTGACTTAAACAAAATAAATACACATATTTTTCACATAATCTATGTTTAGGGTTTATGATTTTTCAATGCTAAAATCATTTCGGTTTTAGGGTTTACAATATTTACCTATGGATTCACAAATCCGCCACTAGGGTTTATAATTTTTTCATGGATTCACTAATGTTTGACTAGAGTTTAGTGTTTATGATTAAGCGTTTAAAATTGTTTTGCATGGGTTCATCAAACCTTTACTAGGGTTTAGCATTTAGTATTTAGAGTTTAGTATTTTCATTATTAATTTTTTTATTAGTTTATATTACTGCAGGTATTTCTCTTTTGCACGTACACTACAGATGCGTACACCATATATTAGTGTGTAAGGTACATCACTTTCTGTGGAAGATGATATATAAATCTACATTAGTATTAAAAATAGCTAAGAATGCTAGGATCATATATTGGTACAACATATATTGGCACGTACACTAAATATTGGTGTGTACACTATTTTTGGGTACATTATATATTGTCGTGTACACTTGATCAAATGTGAAGTAGAAACTCTTGCTTAAAAAAATGTAGTTTAAGACTATAATATAATATTTATGTTCGGGTGAATGAATGTAGAACAATATTCAGTTTTAGAGTTTAGAGTTTACAATATTTTCAAAGGGTTCATCAATCATTGACTAGAGGTTTCTACTGTATTTTAGATTACATCAAATAAATGTTTAATCCAATAACATTTTTTTTAATGTATTTAATGATTTTTTTTCTATGGGTTCACAACTCCTTAACTAGGGTTTACCATTTAGGGTTTCAGATTTAGGGTTTATAAATTTGTCAAATGGGTTCACCAATCCGCAATTAGGGTATACATTTTTTATGAGTTACCAATTTTTGAATAGAGTTTAGCGTTTAGGGTTTAGAGTTTACAATTTTTCCAAGGGTTCATTAGTACTTGATTAGGGTTTAGTATTTAGGATTTAGTGTTAATGATTAATTAGTTGATTACCTACTGTATTTTAGAGTTTACAATATTTTCAAAGGGTTCATCAATCCTGGACTAGAGGTCTCTATTGTATTTTAGATTACATCAAACAAATGTTTAATCCACCCACCAAAAAAAATACAAATGTTTAATCCAATAACATTTGTTTTAATATATTTTATGAATTTTTCCATGGGTTCATGAATCCTTAACTAGGGTTCACCATTTAGGGTTTATAAATTTTTCATATGGATTCACCAATCCGCAATTAGGGTTTACATTTTTTATGAGTTACCAACTTTTATTAGATATAGTGTATAGGGCTTAGAGTTTAAAATTGTTTCCAAGGGTTCATTAGTATTTGATTAGGGTTTAATATTTATGATTAATTAGTTGATTAGCTACTGTATTTTAGAATTTACATTTTTTTCAAAGGTTTATAAATCCTTTACTAGAGGTTTCTATTATATTTTCAATTACATCAAACAAATGTTTAATCCAATAACATTTATTTTTAATGTATTTTATGATTTTTTTTTCATGGGTTCACCAATCCTTAACTAGGGTTTACCATTTAGGGTTCGAGGTTTAGGTTTACAAATTTGTCATATGGGTTCACCAATCCTCAATTAATGTTTACATTTTCTATGAGTTACCAATTTTTGACTAGAGTTAGCGTATAGGGTTTAGAGTTTACAATTGTTTCCAAGGGTTCATTAGTCCTTGATTAGGGTTTAGTATTTATGATTTAATGCCAATGATTAATTAGTTGATTACCTATTGTATTTTAGTGTTTACACTTTTTTCAAAGGGTTCATCAATTCTTAACTAGAGGTTTCTACAGTATTTTAGATTACATCAAATGTTTAATACAATAACATTCATTTTTAATGTATTTTATGAATTTTTTCCATGGGTTCACGAATCCTTAACTAGGGTACCATTTAGGGTTTCAGGTTTAAGGTTTATATATTTGTTGTATGGGTTCACCAATCCGCAATTAGGGTTTACATTTTTTTATGAGTTTACCAATCTTTGACTAGAGTTTAGCGTATAGGGTTTAGAGTTTATAATTTTTTCCAAGGGTTCATTAATACTTGATTAGGGTTTAGTATTTAAGATTTAGTGTCGATGATTGATTAGTTGATTTCCTATTGTATTTTAGAGTTTACATTTTTCTCCAAGGGTTCATCTAACAAATTTGTTTTTAATGTTTTTTATCATTTTTTTCATGCGTTCACCAATCATTAATGAGGCTTTACCATTTAGGGTTTATAATTTTGTCCTATGGATTCACCAATCCGCAATTAGGGTTTATACCTTTTTATGAGTATATCAATTTTTGACTAGAGTTTAGTGTTTAGGGTTTAGAGTTTACAAGTTTTTCTAAGGGTTCATAATACTTAATTGGTATTTAGTATTTAGGATTTAGTATCGATGATAAAATTATTGATTTCCTACGTGTTTAGTGTTTATCTTTCGCGGATTTTTCTGTCATGACTTAAAATTAAAAATGTTATACTTAATCGATAATTTTGAAAAATAAATGCTACTCAAAGAAGAAAATTTGGTTTTTAGTGTTATATATGAAAATTGGCCAAAACTAAATCTAACAATTTAAACCTTAAATCTAAATCTAATCTTTAACTTGAAAAATAGATTATAAAAATTAGTTGCATGTATTATATATCACAACATAGTTTTTATGCATATATCATATACACGTACACTAAAAATTTAGTGTACACCATATAACACGTACACTAAATAACTAATGCACACTACTGATATGCACACCGTATAGATATACCATTATTTGTTGAAAATAATATATAAATCTATAATAATGTTAAAGATTGCTAAGAATGCAAGGATTATATATTGGTACACTATATATTAGCGCGTATACCGTATACTGGCGTGTACACTATTTTTTTGTACACTAAATGTTGGCGCGTATATTATAAATATACTAATTCCTTGCAAGTACACTATATTTTGGTGGGTTGTATACCATATATTAATGCGTACACCGTACATTGGCGCATACATTATAAACTTTATTATATTTTGGTGTACGTACACTGTATTCCGGTGGTTTGTACACTATATATTGACGCGTACACCATATATTGGTGTGTACACTATTTTTATGTACACCATATATCAGATATTATTAGATTTTGGTGTACGTATACAATAACAAGCATAAACTTTATATAAAATCGTATTAATATTCTCCAATTTGATTTTTGTTTTAAATTCAATATATACAGAAAAAAAAATTACAGTTAAATCCCAAACTGATTTAACATTGAAGTTTTAGAGTTAAAAGTTTAATATTTAGGGTTTAGACCTTCAGTTTAGAGATAATTTGTGAAAACTAAGGGTTGAGTTGTTAGAATTTATGGTTTAGTGGTTAAAATTTAGAAGTTAAATGTTAAAGTTTATGATTATGTGTTTAGTGTTTAGGTTTTAGAATTTAGGGTTTGGGGTTTAGGGTTTAGATTAGTTTATAGAATTGATTAATATATATATATATATATATATATGATTTTTAAAAATTGTCTGTTTTAAAAAATTCTTAGTTCAGTATGTTCAGAAAAAAATCTACTTTTTTTTAATACATATGTCCTCATGTAATTTTATTTTTGCAATGATATATTTGAATAACAAAATTAAGGGTGATTTTGGTCCTCAAAATGCAAAAGTGACATTCTCTCTCCTAATTTCCTAATTAAAACTTGCACCCACCTTCTTTGCCTATTTATAACTTAAAACTATCCTATCTCCTAACTATCCCTTTTTTTTTCATAAAACAAGCCCTAAATCTTCTCTAGAAACCCTAGAAACGACAACGGCACAAACGAAACCGGATCCGCCTTCCGCCTCGAAACCCGAGCCGCCTTCCGCCTCGAAACCGGCGAGCCTCTTCCTATACGCGATCAAGACATCGCCGATACCCACTGGATCGAGATCGGAGAGCTGAATCGATTGAAGAGGGGATTCGATCACCACGTCATGGAATCCGAAACCGGCTATAGTCCGACTTCCGGAGCGCGAAGAGAATCGCAGCCATCCCGAAACCGGTCCCCGTCACCGCAGTCTAACAATAGATCTCACGAGAATCGAACCTCGCTAGCTTCGTAGAAATGGATACTATTTGGAAGATTGATCGTGAAGAGAGTCGATGTCTCGGGGTTAGCGACGGAATAAGCAGTCGATGTCTCGGGGTTAGCGACGGAAGAAGCGGCGGATACGGCAGTGCGAGCAACCGTGGAAGCACCAGAGGAAATGACCTTAATGCAGTTAGAGAGAGCACGGAACGCCGAGTTGATCACGAAACAACTCCGTCGGAAGTCGTCGGCTTCGGAGAACCGTCGTCGGGACCAGTGTCATCGCTGGTCTTGGAATTGGACCTGTTTGTAGGGTGGCACGTGGAGTGAGATCTGCTGCTGTTGCTGGTGCTCTTGGTGGATTCGTTGCTGGTGCTGTTGTTGCAGACGAGCAAGGAATTGGTGGAGGCGGTTATCGATTTCCACAAGGCCGTTTCCGAACGGCAAGAGGTCCGATCTCGTGCAAGGATTTGGGTTCCGCCAAATCGCAATCCGGTAACTACGGACTAACCCCGTCACACAATGGATTCTGTCAAGACCGAATATTCGGCCCATGACTTCCCTGTCTCTAACACTTAATTGCAACTTAATTCTCCCTTCTTCTTCGCAGGCGTTACTCTCCTCTGCAATTATCGAATTTCATTTCCCCTGTAACGGCTTCCACTCGGAGAAACACATGTCAAAATTATTCATTTATGTGCATTTCATTTCTATCGTTGATATTTCTTCTATAACACCCACGTCCTTTCGAATTTCTTCTCACTAGCTTTAATTACGCTATACTAAATGTAATTAAATACTCATCATCTCAGGTAATCACAAGCCGAAGCATCAATATGCCTATAAGTATTTTCGCTTCTGAAGCTCGATCTAACTTATATCGCCAATTCCCCATGAATCCTCCTACACAAGAACAGGCTGAGAAGGCAGTCGTCGAGACATTACCTATTCCTTGGGCCGAACAATGCAGCACCTATTCCTCTGGCTACTTGTTATTAGGAAGTCTTCAGCGTGAAAAACCCTCTCCACTTTAAAGGAATTGTTCTCCTCATGATTGAGGAACAAGTATTTCACCTTCTCACTACAACTTTACCCTACGCTTTTACTTGCTATATATAAAAGAATAAGTATATCCTCCATTTGTCTCTACCAGGAAACTATATCCCTCCATTTGTCTCTACCAGGAAACTATATCATCTAAGGATATGAAGAGAACCATGGCAAACATGACAAATGATACATTAAAGGAGGAGACCGAGAATTCGAGCTCTAACAAGAAGCAGCGCCCGGAGTAAGCAGAAACAGAAAGAAGACTGTGCCGGCTATTTTGCTACCTATCTTTACTTTTCCGTTTGTTTTTCCGATCACGATAGTGACGATACAATCATTTTGTTTCAGTTTATGTTGCTTGGGCATTACGTTTCCTTTCCATTTTGCCCAATACATTTCATTTTTCTTGAATTAACATTTGGCAACCATAATAGATTTGGATTTCTATAACTTGCTTCGCGACATTACTGTCCAAATAATTAGAGTAGTAAAATACGTAACCTTATATGATTCTCTCCAGGAAATAAGTGAATGAGTTCTCGACTCCGGAAAGAGAGATAGTACTCTCTGAAAAGTCAGAGAAGGAAGAAGAGAGGAGAAATATGCAGAGAAATGAGTACGAAGAGCTTAAAGAAATTTTTTGGATCTAGGTTTTGTCTTCTCCGATGAAGACCATAAAGATTCAAACCTGGTTTAGATTCTTCCTGGATCGCAGAATTGGTGAAGAAATATGATGGAGTAGTAGTGGAAGTAAAAGAGGAAAACAGAGCAGCAAGACCCTGTTTCTCAGAAGCGTGGGATGTTTGTGGAGGGAGAAAAGGGAAGAGACAGATCACGCCGGAGATAAAGTGGAGAGTTCCGGCGCCGCCGATTAACGAAGTTGAGTTGAAAGATCATCTCAAACATTGGGCTCATGCAGCGGCGTTTAATCTGTTTTTGTTTTTACATTGCTTCTTCAGGTTGAGTTTTTGATACTAGCTTGAAGAGTGAGATAAAAGAAGGAAAACGTTTTTGTAGCCTGAAAATGGCAACAGTGGGCATAGCTCCTCTTCCTGGGGTAAGAGACTCTACTGCGCACGCTGCTGGTGTTGAAAGCTTCTCCTTACTTTGTAAAATAAATTTATTTCCAAGCTTCTCCTTTTCTCTAACTGATATATTCCTTATGTATCTAAGCTTACGTACTTACCTTCCCATGTTTCTTATTATAGTTCTGTTATCTTCTCTTATACTACTACTTCTTAATTAATCATACTTATAATACGGCCGAATTTATCATGGCCCGTTTACTTAACATATATTGTCTAAGATATTTTACATTCTACTTATGCTCTTTGATTATTTTACATCCCTTCACATTTGTATGGAACTAAAATTGTACACACAAACAATACCACCATTGCTGATTGAAAATGATGAACCACGTCTTATTGTGTACACTTTTACTAATCTAAATAAAGTATTGACATATTTGGTTACTTTTATATTCATATTTATACTTAATGTGATTAAACAATTCCTATGTTTAAAACGTTTTGTTAAAATCACGTAGTTTGTTGCAATTTTTGACAAATATGTTATTATGAAAGGTTTAAACATTTTATTTACAGATTTTAATTTGACGGGAATTAATCTTCACTTTAGATTTTTTTTTTCACTGTGCGTTTACATATCTGGAAATTTATAGGTCCCATACACTTTTTGCATATGATAATTAATAAAACTTTGTACTACACATAACCCGCGCATCGCGCGGGCTTAGCTCTAGTATATATAAAGTTCATGCAATTCTATTCTGATGCTGCCACATCAGCAAAAGAGGGTGTCTCTAAATTCAGCATATCAATTTATTATTATATTTTTTTTCTATTTTAATTTTATAATAATTATCATTTATTACTATAGTAACTTAATAAGAATATGAAAGTCATTTTAAAAAGAAAATGTTATTTATAGATCTACAAAAACTATTATTTAGTAATAATAATAATAGAAAGATATTATAGAAAAATACCTTTTTTTAGTATTTTGGAATGAAATAAGACGAGATTGAACATGACGAGACGAAAAAAAATAGAACTGGAGAATAAGGGAATTTTGTTTACTTCTTATTATATTAAGTGACGAGATGAGATCTAAAGGAATAGAAAAAAAGGGATAGGACAAGACATAAATTGCCTACCTCTAAATATAATAATTAGACAAAGGACAAGACATAAAGGTTGAACGAGATTGAATGAAAAGAAATAGAATGTGGCAGGATTGGATGGGACGAGATGAAAATGGACATAATGGGATGGAAAGGGATGAGAGACTAATAAAATGGAAAAGAACATAATAAGATAGGATGAGATTGGATGGTGCAGACAGAACGAACGAAATGGGAAAGAACGAGACAAGATGAAAAGGAATAGAATTGAATAGAATTATACCTAACCCTAAATATAGAACGAGACGAGAACAAAAGAAATGGGACATAACAAAATGGAATAGGATGAGAGTGGATGGGACGGGACATACAGGACGGATAGGACGGAAAAGAACGTACATAAAATAAAGAAAACGAGGCGAGACGGTACACAATCTTTGCATAACTTTAATTATATTTAAGTAATATGTGTATAATATATTTGAAAAAATATTAAATTTGTGGAAAAACAATAAAACTAACACAATCTGCGCGAAGCGCGGGTCATCCCCTAGTATTATATATTCCGCTCAAGATACCAAAACTAGCATGCAAGTAACTCAAATGTCTCTCATTTTGATGAACAGCCTCGGAAACGCATGCATAACTTCATAATAAACCGTTAAACTTTTCGATCCCACTGTGGTTTCTTGATTCTATAGTACCATGAAGGTCCCTACCAAGTTTCACCCAGATCGGAATACTAACACATTGGCTACTATCACTTGAACAAGCTGCATACAAACAGTTTTTTGGAAATCACAGATCCGGATAATTCTGGAACAACTTTCACAGCGATTTCTGGATGAACCGTAACTCCGATCGATACCGTTTGATCCTCTGACTTTTCTGCAGTTACCTATCTCCAGTAGTAACTCTCTCATGGTCTAAATCGTTCTGGTGTTTCTGGAATCGTCCTCCAAAGTAGCCTTCACGCACTCTGTTATCCTGAGATTAATATTGCAGGTTTTCCAGAAATTACTTGCCGAGGAAGCAACGTTTCCACACGACGCCTACAGTGGAACTACGGTCCCTTCTTGACATTTCTAGCATCTTGGGTTAATGCTGGTCACGACTAAACCAACGCCGTCCCTAACCGACATCTCGTGTATCATTTAGGAGCCTCCAAAGTTGCCTCTTCCACACTGCCTTAGTTTTAAACCTCCACAATCTGCATGTAGATAAGATCTTCCTTTTCATGCTTGATCGATCCCTCCTTTGCACATACAACCATTTCCACCTCTATATCTGCCTCGCCGCGTCAGATCGGAGTTCACGTCTCTAACGCTACGTGTCCCTCTCTCCTCTCCTCTTCTTCTCTCTATCCCTCACGACTCTTTTCCTCTTCTCCTCTCTCTTCTCTCGAAGATGCAGTTGCGTTATAACTCTGAATGATTGTACGTTTGATCCTACATATTTACTGCAGTACCACCTTTCCAAATAAAGCATATCCGTGATCCAGGTTTCAGGTTGTTGATTGGAATCGTCCTCCAAAGTAGCACACGCCAACACAATTTTTTCTTCTTTTTTTGCCAAAACTTTGCAGAGTTTTCAACTAAATGTTGTTGACATCTTCTGATCACGAAATCAAAGTAAAATAACAACCCTGAAATGTCTTTCAGTTATTCAGAATGTAAAAGCAACAAAGCGCTGATCACGAAATCAAAGTAAAATAACAACCCTGAAATGTCTTGCAATTATCCAGAATGTAAAAGCAACAAAACGATATTCAATTATCCAGGATGTAAAGCAACAAAACGATATCCAATTCTCAAGCATTTAAAACCGGACATGTCCTGCAGCTATGACCAGCTTGTTTACATAGAGAACATGTATAATCTTTTCTAGGCTCTTTTTTCTTAGACGGTTTCGTCTTCATCAATTCTGCTATGAATTTCGTTGGTTTACGCTTTTTTGGCTTACACACCTTTGTCTTGATACGATCCGGTTCAGCAGAAGCATCGACCCTTTGCTTTTTAGAGCATCCGCTAACCTTGATGTACTCACACGGATCCAACTCGCTAAGCTTGCCAAGTTTTTCTTCATAGTTTCGGATTAAATCAAACCTACAGTGCAAGAGAAGAAGCAATAAATATATTTATCAGAAACTGCTGTTATTTGTATACTTAAACGATGATACAAAATACGAGATGCTAACCAATAAGCTAAACACTGAAATGGAGAGAATCTATGGTAGAGTGATTGTGCTTGTTTCTCTAGTGTCTTTTTCGAATACTTCTCCTTTCCATGCAGCTACATACACAGTTAAAATCATTAGATTAGATAACGATATATTGCCATTTATAAAGGGATTCAATGTAAAGAGACCTACCTCTCCAAAGAGTCTGAGAGTCTCGGTATCACATGTCACACGATGGTAGTGACCAATACACATAAGCACCGTTGCAGTTGCAAAAAGACCAAAGCCTTTCAAGTTTGAAACTTTCTTAGCAATTTCTTCTGCTTCCATCTCCCCGCTTTCCATCTTTTGGAGATTCAGCGACCCCCTTTCGATTCTATTAGCTAATATATGAATCCATTTATCTCTGTAACCAAGTTTACAATGCTCGCTTATCAATTCTTTCTTAAAGCTAGCTATTTCCTTGGCACTAGGGAAGTTCTCAACTATTTCTTTCCTAGGTTCCCGGTCTTCACTGTTCTCCGCTAGCTTTGATTGCAATTTGCATAGATGAGAAGCTATACGTAGTGAGTTCTCCCAAGTATTAAAACACAACAAAAGAGTTTTCACCATATCTTCAAAGAGAGACGGAGAACGGAAGATTCGACCAAAATTACTCTTCTTTGCGCCTTCATGGAGTTTTTGAAACTCAGTCACTTGAAGTTCGTCTTTGTCTGATAATCTTAGCATCCTTCTCACTTGTTGAAAGATGAGTTCTTCGTCAACTCTCGAGACGTTGTCGATGTCGTGAACTTTGATTTCAAGAAAAGGCTGACTCGCTTGATGAGAGATTGTCACGTTGGTGGAAGAGGAATCTGAAAGCCTTAAAGGTCGGGTTAGTGACTTCGTTTTAGGGTTCCACAAGTTTGGAGCCATCATGAAGAAGCCATGGTTACAAACGGCTTTCTCCATATCAAAGCTTCCTTTGAACTCTTGAAGCTCAAGTCTCAAATCCATCTCTCTTCTTTTTTCTCTTCTCAGACAATCTTGCATAGGTGGCCAAATAAGCTCACAATTACGGAGAAAAGGAGAACGAGATGTGAAACCCTTGTTATCTCTATTTATTTACAAAATTGTCTTTGTAATTAGTAATTTTTACAAAAAAAAAGAAAACATTGATTAAAAAACAGAACGAAAAACCCATCTTCTACTCCACCGATAACATTGTCGTGTCCTTCCTTTTCTTCTTCTTCTTCTTCCAATCTAAAATTGTGATATTTGGTATCTTTTAGAGATTGATCGTGTTTTTTATTGTGATATTAAGTGCTAGCTCTTTCTCTTATGTGAACGTCTTCATGCTTCTCTTTGTCAATAAATCTTCATATCATGGGTCTGGCGAAAGATATCATGGGAAGATGTATGTAAACCAATCCAAGAAGGGGGCCTTGGTTTACGTCCTTTAAAAGAGGTAAACAAAGTTTGTTGCTTAAAGATGGTTTGGAGAATAGCCTCATCTCATCCATCACTATGGGTCCAGTGGATCAAAACGTATCTCATCCCTACGGACTCCTTCTGGTCAGTTCGAGATACTGGTTTGGGATCATGGGTCTGGCGAAAGTTATTGAAATGCAGAGATTTGGCAAAGCAGTTCTACAAGGTGGAAGTTCATAACGGCCAGAGAACTTCATTCTGGTACGACAACTGGTCGCCGCTAGGTACGCTGATCGACATCACTGGACCACGGGGTTTTATTGATCTGGGTATTACTTCGAGTAAATCGGTGGCGGACGCTCTCACTGGTCTCGGACGCAGACGCCATAGAACAGAGCAGCTACGGGCTATCCAAGTCATGCTCAACTCTCTATGCAGCCGGAGCATGCACACTGCAGAAGACATACCGCTTTGGAAAGTTTCTGCGGACGTATACAAACCTTCTTTCAGTACAAAGAATACCTGGATACAGCCCCGACATGCCGGACCCGTTATTCAATGGCACCGTGGAGTTTGGTTTACTCATTCCACCCCTAAATTCTGTTTCTTTGCCTGGTTAGCGATGCATAATCGTTTGGCTACCGGAGATAGAATGCTCTCTTGGAATGCAGGTGTCAATGCTACTTGTCTCCTATGTCAGCAGTCTGTGGAATCCCGCAATCACCTCTTCTTCGCATGTCGATACTCTGCAGCAGTCTGGAGTGTGTTGACAAAGGGTCTTCTCAAAGGCCTCTACACCACAAACTGGAACGCCCTTGTCTCCGTCATTTCAAATACCACTCAACCACGACATACCCAATTCCTAATTCGGTATGTTTTTCAAGCCACAATTCATGGTCTCTGGACGGAACGGAACTCTCGGCGCCATGGAAAACAGCCACTTCCCCCAGCTCAACTCGTTCAGCTCATTGACAAAACCACACGGAACCGCCTTTCATCAATTACGCAGATTGGAGATCGAAAGTTTGATGGTGCGTTGCAAACCTGGTTTGAAACAAGAAGCTAGACTCTTTTTTTTCTTTCTATCGAATGCTTTTCAAATATACGTTGCACATGATGTAAACAAACGCCTTTTTTTGAGTTAATTTTACATGAAATTGAAAAAAAAAAAAAAAATCTTCATATCTTTAATCTGCGTGGACTAGATCAGAATGTTATGAAGACCTATTCAAGAAGCGGGAAGAGATGTTCGACATCGACATCAAGGACTATGAAGACAAGAGAAAATATAAACGAAGCAGCCATGTTACCTGAGATAAAGGAACATACACCACAATAGCCTCATGACCACGCTCTTTAAATGGTACAGCCTTAATTTTGTTTTTGCCAACGCTATGTATGCTCACCGTACATCTAGTCAGTACATCTACAGTGTAGTTTGCATCTTCTGGTCTTCTATTATCATCATCTGAATGAATGGGTCATGTAAATATTGAATCATGACTATATAAAGGGATTTAATAAACTAATTCTCAGAATTCTAACCTTCAGATAAACTTTTCACTTTGTTAAATTTCATTATCACCCCCCCACGCATCCTGGTCTTCAATGCTGAATGATTGTGAATCTTCATTATCACTTGTGCAATCTAGAGAAACATCTCTGTTTGCAAGCAAAATCAGGTTATATTGTAAAATCAGGTTATACATGTTTGCTTCTGCAAAGACCATACCATAATCGCACATTTACATAAAGTGAACATCATTTACATAATCGCTACATAACATAAAGTGGGTATGCCCAATTGTTGATTTACATGTTTCGACTTTTATTTCAAAGCTTTAAGGACTAGAAAGGCAACGAGGCAGTGATTATACTGCCGATCAAGATATTCAAGAGATACCCTGAACTGAAATACCTTTCAACTTGGGTACTGGCCATCAGAGATAAGCCTTAGCGAATGGTCTGAGAAAATAATGAAAATAAAGTTGGTGGAGGACAATAGGAGAAGCTGCAATCCTAAAATGTACGTATCTCTAAAACCAACATCAGTCAATAAAAAATATCAGTCAATAACCGGTTGATGTTTTGGATTTAACTCCTGGTGTAAAGGTCTGGCTGTTATGCCATTATATTGGTCAAGAGTTACTAACGAGTTTTTCCATGGGTTGTTTTATCTATTCTAGTATGCGTTGTTACTTATTATGTATACAGAAAATATTTGAGGAGTTCAGGTCATATCAGAATGCTTAGTCCTTGCTTCTAGGACATTTGATTAGAGTTATCCACTAGATAAAATCACAGGAATTAGTTCCCACACAACAAAAAAACAGGGTTTTAACGTTGTTTAGTATCATGGTTAGCGACGGTTTTTAAATGTTGCTAACTTATTAGCGTACGTCGGTTATTGTGAATTTTAACATCAGTTTTATTGTTCTGCAAACGACGCCTGCCACAATAAACATATTCAATTTTTTTTCTTTTTCTTGTTTGAGTTGAGCACAAATAAAAAGATAAGAGTAGAAATTATAAAATCTGACAATTTTAACCCATATTTAATCTGTTTCTTCACAAAAACACAATATTATTAAAAAGAAAATGCTCACAAAAAATATATACAAAAGAGGTAGATGTCGCTAGTCTTTGTTATTGTCTTGAATACATAATGTCACCTTGCAAGTCTTGAGCTCGAACAACACTGTGCAAGAACTTCACATACACAAGAAATTCAGGGTTTCCATCCAAATCCGGAATCCAATTCTTGATTAGAGGATACACATTCATTCCTAAAGGATCATAAGATATCGTTAGAGCATATATTTAAAGTAATATAACTCAATCGACTTATTTATCCAGGTGCATGATGATAAGTTATCATCTCTGATTCAAAACCTAGTACTACTGATTACATAGATATCTACTACTGACTGATAGACCCTTGATTGAGATCGGAACTTTGAAGCAAGTAAGGATAGAGATGGAGTGATGGAATGGTCGGACTTGTGGAATTGATGGAATGAATAGATGGAATGGAGTGAATGGATGGAATGGATGAATGGAGTGAATGGCTTATACCAGAGATCTGATGGAACGAGATCTCCAACGCCACCTTCAATCTTGTTGATATAACTCACAACAAAAGAAAAGGGATTTCTTAGATGTAACACACTAAGAGAGGATTTCTTAGATTCAACTCACTAAGAGGTTCTTTGATTAAACAAAGCAAAAGGGTTTTCATTCAAAAGTTGCATAACTCAAAAGGATTTCGTCCAACATATAAAGGGAAAGAAGAAGGGAAGAAGAAGAGATGAGTCAAGGAACAAGCTCCAATGACCATCTTGGAAACACACAAAGCAATAAAGAAAGTTTGAACACTAAAATAGACCCTTGGACTTCATGGCCACGTTTTCAATCTTCCCACTTGATGGGCTTGGTCTTGATCAGCTAAATGGGTTATTTGTATGTGACCCATTTGCCTCATTAAAAACCTTTGGAAAACCCATTGGGACAAAACCAAGGGAAAAAGAGTACAAATGAGACACATGCCCATTTGCTGATATCTTGAGCTTGGATCAAAAACCAGGGAGGTTTAGGATCGTGTCTTCTCCACCTTGGCTCAAGATTAACTCCAGAATGAGTAACCAGTTCCATTGATGCAGCTAAAGCTTCCTCCGCTACAAGCTCCGGTTCAAGCTCATCCTCAGCTACAAGCTTACTCCCTCACGCTCAAGCTGCTCCACTGGTTCAAGCTTTAAGTCCTTAACTCCATCAGGTTCAAGCTTAGGTCCATGCTCCTTGACCTTGGCGCTGGCCATAATCATATCATCCTCTCTCTCTTCAAAAAGTTTTGTCCTCAAAACTGTTTTTCCTGCACCAAAAGAAAGCAAGTTAGGTCTCATACGCCTTTGGGAATCTAGATACTTACCTTGGGTTTGCTTCTTTGATATCGCAGATAAGAGTCTGGTGGTTTCTCTGGAATTGGATTGGAACATGTGAGCCACTCTTCTTGATTTTGGTTCATGTTGCCTCGCCTTTGGTGAATAGAGAACTCAAACAAAGAACCATAGGTGAACAGGGAATGAGATGAACGTGAGATGAGAATGTGTTGTTCTTTGATGCTGCTTCTTCCAATTCCTTATGCTTCTCCAAAAACCTGATCCTTTGTTAACACTTAAGGAAAAGAACAAGTGCATTATACTTGAAATGGGAATTTCAAAAACAAAATTCTGAAGTTTCTGATGTATCATGAAATGATCCCAATAGTAAATCAAGTATTGAACTTCACTTACCTGTGTACTATGCAAAACGCTCATTAGTGAATCAGCTGCGGCAATTGGCTCAAGAACATGTTGCTCATACTCCTCCTTGGTATGACAAGTTAATGCTTTGTGAGCTTCTAGGCGTCTCTCTTGCTCAGCTGTACCTTTCTCAACTTCTTTAAACCAAGACAAGTGCATTAAGACAGTTAAAAAGACAGGATGAATGTGTTGGTTTAAGATTGCACTTAGCTTAGCAGTAGACATGGCTTGACTGTATCCTTGTTCTGTTTTTGACTTCCACTTGTTGTTTGGTTCTGGATTGAACTCATGGTCTAACTCATCATTAGGAGCTTTCTCAACAGAAATTGTGATTTCACTTCTGATCTTTTTGTTGGAGAGCTTAAGATTCAAACCTATTCTTCCTGCAACATTAGAAAACTCATGAGTTTTACTAATTGAAAAAGATTGTAGACACTTACCTGGGTCAGGCTGAATGTGTGGTTCTGATCTAATCTCCTTTGGAATTATCAAAGAAAAAGTGCTTTCTGCTGACTTTGGATTTGGAACTTGAGTTGGCAACTCCTCCTCATTTGTCTCTTTTCTTGTCACACCTAAACCTTGTAGTTGTTGGTCTGGTGGTTTAGATTCTGGTGGAATCTGGTCGGATTGAGATTCTTTTTCTTGATCTGCTTGCTTCCATTGTTCTTCACTAGACCCTGTACCTGTCTCAACACTTTTGGAGAAAAGCAAGTGCATCATAAAACTCATGGAATCATTATAAACAATTTGAGGAAGTCTAGCATGTACCTTATCATTGCTAGGGACTTGAACAATTTCTTGCAAATCACAGGAAGGGGTTTGAATAGATTCACCTTTGGTACCTTGATACAAATTGCTCAATGTTTTTTTTGGCTGCTTAGGTTTTGGCTCTCCATGGTCTTCAGCTTCTTGATTAGGTTCAAGCTCAGGACCTAGCTCTTGGTCATTGGCACTGGAATGCTTCTGAGACCTAAGCCCAAGTTTCTTGACCATGGTCTCACTTGCCACGTTGGTATAGCTGCCTCCATCAGTGATCAGACTACAGACTTCATCACGAACTGGTACTGCTTCATACTCCTCTGTGTCCTGAACAGTCTTGGGCGTAGGCTCTTCCTCGGATTCAATCTCGCCATTGTCTCTTATGATCATTACTCTGCGGTTGGTACATTCAATAGCATAGTGACCAAACCCTTGACACTTGAAACACTTGACCTCACGAGCACTGGTAGTTGGAGTCACATCTGCCTTGCCCTTTCCCTTATCTTGATAACTCGTTGATGATCTTGGTTCATGCTTAGGAGTGAAGACTGGCTTGCTATCTCTTGAATACTCCTGGCTGAGCGAGTTGGAACCAAAACGTGAGGAACCTTTCCTGTTGAGCTGTTGTTCAGCAAGAACGGCTTTGTGGAGCATAGCTTCTAAGCCCACACAGTTTTGCATCTCCACCACATCTTGGATCTCGCGGCTTAACCCTCCAAGGAACCGAGACATAGTGGCTTCCCTGTCCTCAATGACATTAGCCCTCAACATCATAACCTCCATCTCCTGGAAGTATTCTTCAACGGTTTTGGATCCTTGAGTGAGCTTCCTGAGTTAGAGTGCAGCTCACGCTGATAGTGAATGGGAACGAACCGCTTCCTCATAAATCTTTTCATTTCTCCCTAAGTAGAGATCTCATAAGCTCCACTGTAAGCTCGGGCCGTCTCAACCTGTTTCCACCAACTTAGAGCATAATACTTGAACGCCATAGCTGCTAGTTTTACTCGGTTGATGTCAGCTATGTTATGCCGGTTGAAGGTAATCTCGCACTTCTTCTCCCAATCCAGATATACATCTGGATCATTGTTCCCAAGGAATGGCGGAATCATCATCATGTAACCACTAAGATCCTCAACTGGTTTCTTCTTAGATGTGACCGGATCCTTAGGTTGCTTCTGCTTTCCTTCTTTAACATGTTCCCTCCGATCAAACTCCTCAATCATCATCTTCTTGATTTGTTCCAGCATGGTTTCGTTGAGGCTCTTGCTTGATTCCTCTTCATCATCCTTCTCGGACACCATGGTGCCTGAAAATCAAGAGAAACACTCGGCAGTTAGAAGTTCAAGGGGAAAATGCTAAAATATTTTAGAAAATTATGTAAACAATTTCTAAAATAGGGAAACACTTGTAGATGGACAGATCTATGTGAAATGGT
This sequence comes from Microthlaspi erraticum, assembly GCA_902728155.2. Lineage (NCBI taxonomy): Eukaryota > Viridiplantae > Streptophyta > Magnoliopsida > Brassicales > Brassicaceae > Microthlaspi > Microthlaspi erraticum. The sequence continues at coordinate 554,343 of CACVBM020001840.1, read as the reverse complement.
TCAGGATAAATTATGATAACAATTTTAAAATTATGCAAACAAGTGAAACTGGCCAGATCTAGATCAGAAGATGAACAGTCACAATTGTCAAAGATGCACAAATGAAAAATCGAAATACTAGAGATAGAATTACTTAGCTTCAAAGTGGCTCTGATACCACTTGATAGACCCTTGATTGAGATCTGCACTTTGAAGCAAGTAAGGATAGAGATGGAGTGATGGAATGGTCGGACTTGTGGAATTGATGGAATGAATAGATGGAATGGAGTGAATGGATAGAATGGATGAATGGAGTGAATGGAGTGAATGGAATGAATGGCTTATACCAGAGATCTGATGGAAGGAGATCTCCAACGCCACCTTCAATCTTGTTGATATAACTCACAACAAAAGAAAAGGGATTTCTTAGATGTAACACACAAAGAGAGGTTTCTTAGATTCAACTCACTAAGAGGTTATTTGATTAAACAAAGGAAAAGGGTTTTCATTCAAAAGTTGCATAACTCAAAAGGATTTCGTCCAACAGAATATAAAGGGAAAATAAGGGAAGAAGAAGAGATGAGTCAAGGGACAAGCTCCAATGACCATCTTGGAAACACACAAAGCAATAAATGAAAGTTTGAACACTAAAATAGACCATTGGACTTCATGGCCACGTTTTCAATCTTCCCACTTGATGGGCTTGGGTCTTGATCAGCATAATGAGTTATTGGAATGTAAAACATAAGCCTCATTAAAAACCTTCCTTTGGAAAACCCATTGGGACAAAACCAAAGGTAAGGGAAAAAGAGTGCAAATGAATCACATGCCCATTTGCTGATATCTTGAGCTTGGATCAAAAACCAGGGAGGTTTAGGATCGTGTCTTCTCCACCTTGGCTCAAGATTAACTCCAGAATGAGTAACCAGTTCCAGTGATGCAGCTAAAGCTTCCTCCGCTACAAGCTCCGGTTCAAGCTCATCCTCAGCTACAAGCTTACTTCCCTCACGCTCAAGCTGCTCCACTGGTTCAAGCTTTAAGTCCTTAACTCAATCAGGTTCAAGCTTAGGTCCATGCTCCTGGACCTTAGCGCTGGCCATAATCATATCACTGACCCTCGCAGAGCTCAACATACTGAAAGTCCTTGCAGCCAAGACCAGGAGACTCTTTTGGTTTGTTGAGATTCTGAGCGGTTCTGTTTTGGTTCAAGATGTTCATCATTTCAGCTGGGTTTCCTGCAACCATCGTAACACTTAGCCTGGCTTAGAGTTTGTGTGTTCTTTAATGGCTTACTTTAGGGAAATTTATGAATCAACATACTAACCTATTAGACAATCTTACAATGAAAGGAAAAATAGAACCTAAGAGAAATCAGAGAATGTGTATTCCTATCACAAGTCTGGATTCGCAAATGTTATCCGAAGATAAACCAAAGGTGAAGATTTACCATGAAGTTTGGAGCTAGCTAGCACTGAGAGTCAGTCAGTGAGAGAAGCAATAACGCAGTCGGAAAATCCTAGGAATAGCAAGCACTAAACCTAGATTGAATTCAAGTTCACAAGAGAGAAAACTCTGGAAATCCACCAGATTAGAGAAAAATTCTCTGCTTTGATAAATTAGAATAACTAGGTTGAAACCCGCGCTACGCGCGGGTGGTTTTGTTATTTTGTTCATTTAGTTTTTTTTATTTCATGTTTTGAATAATAATATGATAATTTCTCTGACGCAATTACTTCATGTAACGTGATGACTGATTCATTTCCTCTATTTTATAACTTATAGATCGCAATTCAAACATCGAATATAGTTTTGGCAAAACTGTTAGAATGTTTTACTAATAAGTGAAATTCTGACATGTTTAATTAATTAATCAGTTCTCTTTACACTTTAAGTTGATTTAGGAGAATTCAAGTCACACATAATGCATCATCAAAATTTAGTTTTATATTCTTCTCTACTTCAATGAAGCTAAATTGTCAATTTTGTTTAAAAAAGGAAGATAATATATATCTCAATTCCTTAATTATACAATGCCATAATTTTCACAAAGACATAAATTTTTTTATGTGTATGAGTTACAAATATATTCACAATTCATTTGCCACCAAAAGATAGATGTATTTGTCTTTGAGCTTTCACTTCATCCTTTTAACCAACATATTTTAAAGATTAATTTTCTTAATTTTCAATGCATTTTTTATTAAATAATACTGATTAATTTAAATTTTATGAAAATCAATTGAAATTATTGAATTATGATTGGTTATAATTAATGAATTTTTTAATACATATATGATACATTTAGAGTCTATACTTAATATAGTTTCTTCATTTGTCTGAAAATTCTTAAAATATCTTCTTTAAAAATAGATAGAGTATATGTTTGTTGTTTAAGTGAGGGCTTATGTATCTAATTTCTTTGTACAGTTTATTCTTAAACATTTTTTACATTGTATCAGTTTGCAGTCTTTGCATCTTATAAGATCAAATTTCAATAGTTTCAAAATAAGGCACTAAATTTCATAGAATTTGTTTTTTGGGGTTAAATGTTAAGTTTTAACCAAATTTTAATTTTTATCCTCCACAAAAGTCACAGAAAAACTAAAGAAGAGAGGAAGAAGGAAACTACAAACAAAATAAATTACAATTGGAATTAGAGACGGACAAAAAACAACATAATAGACACAATTCATAGTTAACACAAACAAATTTAGAATATGAACATTGGTTTTAAACCTTTAAACTTGAAAATTTGTGCTTTTGCCGAAGATTCTAAGATATTAAATCAGCAACCCTCAAAACCTCACGGTTAGCAATGTCTACAACTTCTCGGGAGATTAAAACAAAACGATACCATTTCAAAACACTACTATATAGCCACAAAAGTCTCTTCGGACACCTAGATAATTAGCCAGCCGTCTATCTCGAGCTTGCAATTACAACAGAAAGTTTGACAAAAATAGAGTTAAGTTGCATTTCTTCTCCCTAAGGTGAAATTGTTTTGTATCAAAACACTCAAAAGTGTATACTCGTTTGGAAATATTCCAAATTTAATGTATTCGACTTTACCTTTATTTACTTTCATTGGCATATTAGTGTCTTCTTCATGTATGTTTGTCTTTATTAGTTATCCAAAATATGTATGTTTTTATTTATCAGTTATCCTACCAGTGATGATAATACAGTAAGAAGTTATATTTGCAGTGAATAAATTGTCTTTCATATATAAAAAAAAAAAAAAAGAAAAAAAAAGTTGTCTTTCATATTATTTTTGATTGTTCAAACTTTAAATTTGAATTACAACTTTCATAGGCCGTATGTATGGAGATATTAGCCGGATTATTTATTTACTTCACATTTGAGTGGTCCTCTCGTTTTATTTGAAAAAAAATAAATCCTTACATGGCTGTGTTTATTTGGCTAATGTATGTTAGTTTGCAAAAAAAAATTCGGGGGACTCTCTGTAAAGTAAGGAAATATTATAATATAGGCTACGCAGTATTTTTATATAAAATTATTATAATCATGATCTAAAATATAAGATTGAACTAGTTAGAGACTATATAATATTGAAACATTAATAAGTATTTTGTAAATTTGACCCCATTTAATCAAGACAATGAACATAACATGAGAAGAATTCTTTAAAAAAAAAAAAAAACATAAGAAGAATTTTCAAAGTCAGGGTCCTTTGTCATTTTTTCGTTTCTACGTATAAATGTTTAAAAAAAGACTATTTAAGTAACTTAAATGATTATAAATTTTGGTAAAGAGTACACTTATGAATAAGTAAAGCTTTCTGTTTATGGACTTTCAAGAGTTTCTTACTTTCTTATATTCATTGCTCTCCTTTTTATTTTTTTTCATCCTCTGTTTAAAAACAGACTACTTATACTTAAATGATTATGAGTTTTGGTAAAGAGTACACTTATGAATAAGTAAAGCTTTCTGTTTATGGACTTTCAAGAGTTTCTTACTTTCTTATATGGGTTTTGTGCAAAACAACCCTCAAACTAAATTCATTTTGCAAATCAAACCCTCAATTTAAAGTTGTGCAAATCAAACCTCTGAAGTCAAAATAACCCCGCAATATAAGACATCTCTATATTTATGACAAAATTTAAAATGATTTTATGCAAAAAACCGCGAACTATTTTTTGTGTGCAAATCTAACCCTCAACTTAAAAAATATGCAAGTCAAACCTGCAAAGTCGAAAGTCACTGCTAAAATGACTTATATGTATTTGTCCATTAACTACAAACGTTGACTCAAAACATCATGACATTTATAATATTTTAACATTTTTATTAAAAATACTTAAAACAATAATTCAATATTTCTTCTCTTTTTTCTCCATCAATAAGGAGAGGGTTAGGATTTTTAACCAAATCCAAAAAAACTAAACCGTAACCAATCCAGAAAATCAAAACCGAACCAACTTACTCACAATATAATTACTTGGAAGATCTGAAGTCCTATGTCTTTATGAGCCTCTCTCGAATAATTCTATTGCGAGTAAATTAGTTCTTATCTTTGTCTCTTCGTCGTCATTAGTTAATGAGATCATGAAGAAAAGAATCAACTTATTCGCGATAAGATTACTCGAGATAAATTCATTAATAAGAGGAGAAAGAGAAAGGAAATTAAAGATTAAAGTTTTTTGTTTTTGTTTTTTTTTTAATTTACTTTTAATAAAAATGGTTAAAATATTATAAATGTCATGACGTTTTGAGTCAACGTTTGTAGTTAAGGACAAATACATATAAGTCCATTTTAGCAGTGACTTTCGATTTTGCAGGTTTGACTTGCATATTTTTTAAGTTGAGGGTTAGATTTGCACACAAAAAATAGTTCGCGGGTTTTTTTGCATAAAATCATTTTAAATTTTGTCACAAATATAGAGATGTCTTATATTGCGGGGTTATTTTGACTTCAGAGGTTTGATTTGCACAACTTTAAATTGAGGGTTTGATTTGCAAAAATAATTTAGTTTGAGGGTTGTTTTGCACAAAACCCTAACATAATTAAAGAAAAAAGAAATTTGTGAAATCTCCAAAATATCTCCTACATCAGTCTCCTCCACCTCTAAAGAACTCGACCTCGAGTTCTTTTTTAGATTAAGAATCTCATATGCATGGTACTCATGAATGTCAGCACATTGAAAGTATAAGAAATCTTCATTTACTTTAGAAGAGCCACAACATAAACACATCATTGATCTTCCGCAACACCTTTGAAAGGACCATATTTGCTAGGTTGGAGCTTATTATTTTTCTGGATAAATAATCACATCCTCTTAAAAGGCTGACCATAGTTGCTAGGTTGTGCTTTGTTGTATGTAACAACTAGAAACCTTTTTTATGGAGGAACACAACTACATCATCATCCTCTTTGAAAACTTTGGTTCTCTTCTGCTTGCCAACATCATTCTTTTTCTTCGCTTATTCACCTACAATCGATTTCTTAAAATCTTTGTAGATTACTAGCACTCCTTCTGTAATTTCTGTCTTCTCCACTTCTGGAATTTCATAGGATAATGAAATATCTGCTTTAATGTGAAAACCTGATCATTATGTAGATTATGTTGATCAATCTCTTTCTCTATGAAGTCTTCCTCTTGAGAACTAGGGTTTTCAATAATAACAAACACAATTTTTCTCATCTCTTGGAACCCTAATTGAATCTCCTTCTTTGTTTATTTGCTGATTTGCCGACTATCTTCAATTATCTATCAAGCACCTTCATGTGATTGCTAAAATCAATTGCCGCACCTATTGTCTTGAACATGTTGAACCCTAATTCGTTCTCCTCTCCTTTCTCTTTGTCCGGCTTTGATAACCTTATTGGTTAAAGCTTCCGTCTGATTGGTTAAAAGCTTCATCTGATTAGTCAAAGCAGTTAGGGCCGAGGTTATAGCCACGGTAAAACCCTGAAAATCTGCTTTGGTCAACGGTTGATCTCCCATAGCTTCAAGCTCGAAAAAGAGACAGGAAAAAGCCTGCTCTGATACCACTTGACGCAGTCGGAAAACCCTAGGAATAGCAAGCACTAAACCTAGATTGAATTCAAGTTCACAAGCGATGAACTTGAAGAGAAAACTCTGGAAATCCACCAGATTAGAGAAAAGTTCTCTGCTTTGATTAATTAGAATAATAAGATATGTGTGACGGCTACAACTTAAAGTGTTTAAATAGCAAACAAAACCCTAAGAAAATATCAAAAGCCCAATAAGAAAAACATAATTAAAGAAAAAAGAAATTTGTGGAAATCTCCAAAAGTCTCCTACATCAAGCAAGGAGCTACTCTCTTTCTTCATTTCTAGAAAAACAATATAAATTCGGATGAACTTTGCATAAGGATTAAAACTAACTTACTAAATAGTACCTCTATCTAAATCACTTGGCTAGATGTTCATACATGTTCTAAGCTTCTTATGATCCCAACCTGCATCACTCTCATTATCACAACAGCTCAAAGAAATAGATTGAAAAGCAAGAGAAGGAGCCTAACCATTACATGGCCTGTCAAGTGACCTTCTGCTCCCCAAGATAAAAAATTCCCTGAGAAGCAGGCCACCTTCAGTCTATATTGTACTAAAGCCAGCTTTAAGTCGTAAATCTAACTACGCACCAAAGGGTTGAACAAGTGGCTTAGCAATCATGGCAATGAGAGTCATCCAGGACCAAATAACAATATTAGGTATACCACAACCTAGAGCCAAAGTTGTATCAACATATTCGTCATTAGTCTAGGATATCCAGCACTAACATCAATTTTTTACATGCGATGAATAAAAAAACCAAATTAATTTCCGTTTTAATGATATCAGTAAAAGAGAAGAAGAGAAGAAGGGATTTGACGTCACTTAACTTGTGACGTTAAGTTAGTTACTACACCTTTTCTTTGTTTGGTGTCGGTTATGAAAGTGACTTTATATAATTGACGTTATCTATTTATTTTTTGTTGTGCCACTATGATCAAATAAGGAAGAGTCTTTTGTTCTAAGAGAAAACAGCGTCTAAAGGTTGCTATATTCAGGGGCGGCTTAGGAGGGGGTGCAAGAGGTGCGATGCACTGGGGTTGATTGGAAAAGAAAAAAAAAATAGTATAGAAAAAGGGGCACAAAAAAAATTACTATAGCAAAAGGGGCACATTAAAAAGATTTTATTTTATTTTGATTAGGGCTTATAAAATCTTTGAGCCCGGCCCTGGCTATATTCCAGTTCTAGAACCACCACCATACTTCTTGATAAGTAAAGAAAAATTCTCCACTAAACATGATGATGCGATCATGGACGAGGAGGTTCAGGCCGAGGAAGGAGATGGAATGGAGCAGCTTGAAGCCGAGGAGGGACTTGACGCCGCGCAGCTTGAACCTGAGGAGAGCATAGCCATTCCAACTGGCCCCATCACTCGTTCACAAACTAAGGCACTAAACCAAGTGATTAGCAAAGTCCTTAGCTGTTTGAGTCAGCAAGAAACCAAGCCAACTACTCTAGTTTGCTTGAAGGCCTTACATGAGGGATAAAGAGACAAGTGTGTTTTGGTGTGCTCTTTTTCCCTTGTCAAGTTTTGTCCCTTTGGGTTTTCTTGACAAGGTTTTTAACGAGGCCCAAACCACACTTCCAAATCATCTCTTTTGTCCCAAGTGTTGAGGTCCGGCCCAAGAGTTGAAAGGGAGCGCCAAGGCAACTGAAGGGTCGTTTTCAGTCTTTGTTCATTTATGTTTTCGTGTGTTCTCGAGACGCTTGGAGCTTGTTCCATCATCTCTTCCTCTTCCCTTCTCTCTCTCTCGTTTTCCTTTAAAACTGAAACCCTTTCTCTCTTTAAAGCTTATCAAACATTTTAAATCAAAAACCTCTCTTTATGCTTGATCAATCACTCTGTTCACTTATTGTGTGTAATATCAATCAAGTCCACAGAGAAAACCTTTCACTTGTTGTGCGTAATATCAACAAGTCGGAGGTGGTGTTAGAGTTCCAATTCCGTGGGTTCTCTAGTATAGCCACTCGATCCATTCATCTTTCATCCAACGTTGGATCCTTTGTGTTCCAATCCGCTCAATCACTTAACCTTCAATCCGATCTAGTCCAGGGGCGTATCACATGACAATGCCAAGAAAGAAAAAGGAGCAGTTTTTATTCATAACCGCTGCTGCGGACTAGGAAAGCAGAAGCGGTGGATGCACTGCTGGAGTATGAAGCGGAGCTTTTACAGGTGCAGGTGCAAGTGATTATTTATAGGGTCACTTAGCTGAATAATAGTATTGGGAGCCATAAGAGAAAAAAAATTAGTTCTTTTATAAAGTAGAATGTGAAGTTACACCATTGGCCCTTTAATTCTCTTAGGCATGAAGAGAAAACTATACTATATAAATGTACAATAATTGAGACTAAATTGTACTATAAACCCTAAACACTACATTGCAAACTCTAAACTCTAAATCCAAAATCAAAACTCTAAACTCAAAAAACTAAACTCTAAACCCAAAAATAAAAGCAATCAACACTAAACCCAAAATCCAAAAAAATAAACCCTAAACCCAAATCCTAAACCCTAAACTCAAAAACTAAATACAAACACTAAATCCATAAACTAAACCCTATATCTAAAAACGTAAACCTAAACACAAATTCTATACCTTAAACAAAAAAATAAATCATGAATCTAACCAAACCCTAAACTCACAATCTAAACCCTAAACCCAGGAGACTAAACCTAAACCCTAAAACAACAAAAACCTAAACCCTAAACTCAAAATCTAAACCCTAAACCCAAAAACCAAAACTATAAATCCTAAAGCCAAAATGTAAACCATAAATCAAAATTTTAAACCATAAACCCAAAAAACCAAACCCTAAATCCAAAACCCCACAAACATAAACCTTAAACCCTAAACTATAACCCTAAAATCCAAAAATTTAAATTCTAAACGCAAAAATGTTAAAAAATATTTCGTTCTATTCCACATATACGAAAGAATAGTACAGTACAGATTTTCACCAAAAATAACAAAGGATAAAATGGGTATTATTGTAGAAATTACAGCTTGTATCCTAGCCAAAAGAAACTAATGGTTAGATTGTTAATTCAGCTTGTCAATATGATTATTCAGTGTAGTTTCTCTTATTATTCTATCTTTATTTTCTATGGCCTTCTTCCCTTGCGATAATTGTAGACTGATGTAAATATCGTAAAGTAAATTATTTTCCACTTAATAAATATAGGTTTCCGTGTTGCAAATCCGCTTGTAGCAAAAGCCCACACGTCGAAGTATGAACCCATCTATCAAAAATCTCACTGAAATATTTTGTTGGATAAAAAAATAAACTGAAATTCTTCTTCTTCTAGCTATATTGCCAGCATTGCCTTATCCATTGCCGAAGACATCACTCCAAACAAATAAAGAAAACTTGAAAAACCAAACTTCTGCTGAAATCCCAAAAGAAGAACTCAAGAATAAACCCTAAAAAATCACCCAAATTTGCTTTAGAAAGACGAAAGGGGATAGTATATAGGATAAAGAAGCTAAAAGGAACTCTTTTTTTTTTTACGCAGAACTCAAACTTCCAAGGATTAAAAGACTTAAGGAGAGAGTCTTTGTGTTGTAAGGTTTAGTTCTCCTCTATGGGTATAGTTTATGATGATTTTCGTTCTTCATCGGCTTTTCTAATAGAGAAGGTTTCGACTTAATATTACATTGTGGTTGTTGTGGTTTTGGTTGTAAGGTTGGTTGGTGTTTTACACCTTGTAATTTCTCTTAACTCAATATAATTCTAGATGAAAAAAAAGAAAAAAAAAACTTAAGTAGAGAAAAGATTCTAAGCAAAAAAAGGAACCCGGTGAAATTGAGAGCTACTTTTTCACCTTTTTTTTTTGGTCGAAGAAGGGGGTTAAACCCCCATTTTATTAAAATGTAAACTTTTACACAATAACTTGTCGTAGGGAAGCAACCCCACTAGAATCCTCAAGAAACAAAGAACGGACGACATCCGGAACAGAAGCAAAGGAATGAAAACCTAATGGTAGAGAAAACGCATAGTTTGCTAATCCATTCGCGAGGCGATTAGCTTCCCTATGCACATAGGAAATGCGGACTAACCAGTCCTTTGATATAAAGCCATGACACAAGAGCACCAGGAACGACAGCGGATGTACATGACTTATCCCTATCGTGAGAAAACTCACCACTGCCTCCGAATCCACCTCAATAGCAACTCTCCGGCTACCACTCTCCCACGCGATCAGCAGTCCATAATACACACCCCATAGTTCTGCTAGTGGAGCCGTACAAATCCCTATATTGAGTGCAAAACCTCTGCACCACGCTCCCCCTTCATCTCGAATCACACCTCCTGCAGCTGCAGCTCCCGGGTTTCCCCTGGAGGCGCCATCGGTATTTAATTTCATCCAACCCGAACTTGGCCTTGTCCACTTTATCCATCGTTCCACTCTAACCGGATTACTCGATCTCAGTACACTCACGTTTGTCTTGATATGTGCTAGAGTATCTTCCCTTGCTTGCTCCTTCACAAACTTCACTTTGTCCCTGCATTTCCCGGAGCCATTGAAAACATTAATGCAACGCCATTTCCATCCCCACCAAAGCGTTGTAGCAAACAGAGTCGCCCAGGTCATGTTCTCAATGTCCCGAGTATCACCAAGATTCGAGGATACCCACTCAAGCAACGACTGCGTGAAAAACGCATGTCTTTTCCTGATGGGAACTAGTCGAAGCAACACTCCCTCCATTGCAGGGCAATCCCTAAGGATGTGAATTATTGTCTCATCACCTCCTTTACATACCTGACACATCCCAGAATCCGAGAGGTGCCTTCGTCGTCTTTCTACATTGGTCATAATAACCTGATTCACTCCAAGCCACAAAAAAACTCTGACTCGTTCTGGTATAACAGCTCTCCACACCCGCTTGAAGAGACCTTCCAAGTCGTGTCGAGGCGTCTTGTCTCGTGTGAGAAAAGAGAATGCCGAGCTCACGGAGAATTGCCCATCCAGACTCTGGCTCCATGATATGCGATTCTTAGCTCTAGTAACAGTATCAATGACTAATGCCCATAGGTTCAGAGTTAGCGCGGCTGGAAGATAAGGCTCAATCTGCAACATTAGCCAGCCTGCTCCATTTTGCCAGTAGTCACATAACCTTAGATCATCAAAACCATTTGGGAGCGCCATCACCACTGCTTCATTAAGTGGTCTCTCATCCAACCATATATCTTGCCAGAAGCGAGTTATTTTGCCATCTCCAATAATCCACCGCGTACCTGGAACAATCACTTCACGCAAGCCAACACAGACGCTCCTCCAAGTAGAAGACCATGTTCCCTTTGGTGTTAACCAAGACTTATCTTGAACATATGTTACCTTGTATTTTCTTCGCAAGACTCGAGCCCATAAACTCTCTTTGTCATGTAACAAACGCCATCCGGCTTTTGCCAAAAGCGCTTTATTCGTCTCCGGCGCTGATCGTATCCCAAGACCCCCTCATTCTTCGGACGACACACCTTCTTCCAGCTCAGCAGGTGCTGTTTCCGTTGTCCTGTGCTACTCCCCCAGAGAAACGAGCGTGAGACCTTGTCCAGTTCACCGAGAACTTATTTTGGCAATGCTATAGTGCTCATGGTATGGACCGGAGTTGATCCAAGCACGGCCTTAGTAAGAGTCAGCCTCACAGCGAAGCTCAAGCAGTGTCCTTTTCAACCAGTTAGCCTTGATGATACTCTCTCCAGAATCTCTCCAAAAGTATCTTTGTTGATTCTCTTCTGCAAGATTGGCATGCCCAAATACTTCCCAAGCTCCCTTGTTAACTTGATCCCACTCTCGCCTGTGACAGCTTCTCTAGATCTCGACTAACATTCCCAGAGAAAAAGATCTTTGACTTCTCCAAACTGACCTTCTGCCCCGATGCTTCACAGAACCGCTCCAAAATGCGTCGAATGATCTTAATTTGAGAGAAAGACGCTTCAGCAAATAGAATCAAATCATCAGCGAAGCAGATATGTGAGAGCTGAGGGCCTCCACGTGATAATCTGATCGGTTTCCATTCACCACGAACCATCGAGGTATCTATAAGATGACATAATCTCTCCAAACAGAGGACAAATAGGTACGGAGATAGCGGATCCCCATGGCGCAAGCCTCGTAGCGGTACAAATGGCTCAGACTTTTCCCCATTCCACAGCAAATACATTGACGGACCCGTGACGCATCTCATGATCCATTGTACCCATCGTGCCGGGAAGTGTGCTGCCTTGAGAGTATCCTCCAAGAAATCCCATCTGATCCTATCATAAGTTTTCTCCAAGTCCAGTTTCAAAAGCATCCAACCTTTCTTACCCTTCTTACGTCTCATTGAATGAACCGCCTCCTGAACCACAACAATATTGTCCACACTCAATCTCCCAGGGATGGAAACTTGACTGTGCAGGGCCAACCAGCTTCGGCATTAACCTCTTCAACCGCATCACCATAATCTTTGTAATGGTCTTAAACAAGATGTTACACAAACTTATAGGCCGAAACTGAGTAATGCGTTCTGGTTTCTCCGTTTTTGGGATCAACACCACCAACGCATCATTCATTCCAACCGGCAACTGACCTGTCACAAAAAAACTCCAAGGCGAACTGCTGTACTGACCGTCCGACAATTTCCCAGCAGTCATGATAAAACACCGGTTGGAAGCCGTCCAAGCCTGGGGCTTTATATCGACCCATGCTCTGAATAGCTCCATCCACGTCATCGGGTACAAAAGCTCGTTCCAACAGGGTAATGTCATCACTTCTTAGCCCCGAAAATCCCTCCGGTGGTAACTTCTCTACTACCTGCTCAACATCATCCATTGAGTAGAGACGCTTGTAGTATCCCACTGCCAATGCCTCCAGCTCTGATTGACTTGATACCCACTGTCCTCCATCATCCTTCAAGCTTTTGATCCTATTACGCCTTCGTCTTATCACAGTTGAGGTGTGGAAGTACCTTGTATTGCGATCCCCATGGGCTATGTATCTTTCTCGAGATTTCTGGAACCAGATGAGCTCTTCTTGTTTCAACACAACATCAAGCTCTCTGAGCAACGTCTCTTCCCTGCTCAATAGATCGTCCGTCTGTTGGGCCTCGAGTATATCTTGGACATCCTTAATCTCTCTCATCAGATCCTCCTTGCATTTATTAACATCCTCAAAGACATCCCGGTTCCATCTTTTGAGCTTATCCTTTAACCCTTGGAGAGCGTTTGGTGTAGATACCGAGTCATTCCAAGACTGCCTTAACAAGTCCTTAAAACTCTCATGTAGTAGCCACGCCGCCTCAAAACGAAATGGTCTCCGCCTTGAGTCCCCTGTCTGCACCGGAGATAACTGAACATACAGCGGCGTATGGTCCGAAGCTAAGAACGGAAGGTGGGTAACTGATGCCTCCTGCCACTTCAGTCTCGCCTGTGCGTTGCAGAGCACTCTATCTAGTCTCTTAGCAATGTAATATTGCTCTGTGCGACCTCTTCTCCATGTAAAGCGATGCCCTGTAAACCCCATGTCAATTAACGAGGCGTCACTAATCCACTCACCAAATGCCACCGAGTCCTGAGATAAACGACCATTTCCCCCTGTTCTCTCATCAAGCCGGAGGATTGTATTGAAATCGCCACCTACAACTAGCGGTTCACTGATGCCTTGGATCACTCCACTAAGTTCCTCCCACAATCCGCTGCGTCGACTGACTGTCCGAGCTGCGTAAACAACAATCAGATGGAGCCTCTCTACTCCATCATCCACTCGTGCATAAATAAACTGTTCCGAGGATTCCTCTATCGTGACCACACCACAACCGGATCTCCACAGAAGCCAAAGACCTCCTCGCTGGCCTATTGCATCAACTCGGAATGAGTTATCAAAGCCCAAACCACCACAAATCTTTCCCGCCTTCTCTCCACCGGCGTGAGTCTCAACTAAAGCAAGAATGTCAACTTTTGATTTCTTCAGCATATATCGGATCGACCGTCTAAAATTGGGTTTGTTAGCCCCCCGGCAATTCCATAGCATAAGATTCATCATCTGATCTTCGAAAAAACGTGACTGAATTACCGGGGCGACCCGTTAGGCGACCTCCATCTCCATACCTTCCCTCCGTAGCGATGATTGCATTTCCTCGATCTGCTGGTTTGGATCTCCATCTCCCAAATCAAGCGAACCAGGCTCTGTCGGACCATCGCTACTCTCCATATCTTTTCCGGCATTATCATCTTGGCCGCTGACAAAAGCACCGCCCGGTCATCCCACACTCTCACTCTTGACCCGGAGCCTCTTCCGAGAAGTCGAAAGGTCTCCCGTGTTCTGGACACCAGCAATCAGGACTGGGCCGAAGACTAGACCTCTCATGGGCTTGTTTTATTTAGCTCTATGCGTTGGCCCATTAGGCCCAAGCGAAGAAGTCGGCCCCGTTTGTTTCCTCTTGGCGCCATCCTTAACCCCCACCTTGGTCCGCACGTTAACACTTCTATCTTTCGAATATTTTCCAATCTCGCCTACTTCGGGGAATATCCGATTTTCCTTATCCGCCTCCAAAGATATCGTCAAATCCTGAATAGAATCCTGTGATGTGCCATCACCCAGCTTTCCAAAGCTGTTGGATAGCTCAATATTCGTTGTATCCTTAACACACGTGATTTCCCTCAAATTCCGGCCAGAGTTGTCTCCTGATATTCGCCGTATCCATAACACGCCGTATACTTTTTCACCTTTTAACATATACGTAGACCCTTTTTTTCAAATTTTTACTACTGAGTGACGGGTTGAAAGAGATGTGTGCTCCGTTTTCTTTGGTCTCATCTTCATTTACAAGAAAAACATTAGGACACTAAATTTCACGTTGGGCTGTTGGCTGCCTTTTACAGTAGATCATTTTTTTTTTTGGGTGCAAACTCACAGTAGATCCTTTTTTTCAATTTTTACTACTGAGTGACCCGGTTGAAAGAGATGTGCGCTCTGTTTTCTTTGGTCTCATCTTCATTTACAAGAAAAACATTAGAAACTAAATTTTGTATTGGTTGTCTCAACTCTCAACAAATAAAAATTAAAAATTATTAATAAATCAGTGAGAGCAAAAAAAAACTTGGCCTACTTCCCCTTCTCGCTCACCCTCTAGCTCGGCCTCTCTCTCTCTCTCTCTCTCTCTCCTCAACAGTCTAAGCTCCAAAGATTCCATCTCTCTGCTCAAATTCTCGAACTAGGGTTTGCCTCAGCACAAAGTTCGAGCTTCCATGGAGTTGGGAATCATCAATTAGAGTTACCGATTTTCCTCGATTTGACTCAAGTAAATCTCAGATCGAGTCCATTTTTTCCTGATTTTCAAGCTTCTTCTTCGTATCTCCCATTGTAACTCGAGTTTGTTTTTGTAGATTTTTCGGAGATTGGACATGGTGATAAATGAAGCTTAGATTAATCAAATGGGTTGTGTGTTTGGGCGAGAGGCTTCGGCTGTGTCAACAACAACAACATCGGAGCCTAAAGTTGCAAAGAGCTGTAAAACCAACGCAGCAGGAGAAAGTGTACAAGTGAGCAAGACTGTACAAGCAGTAGAGAAGAAGCATGAGGAGGTCGAAACCACCGGAAAATCGAAAGGAGATGGAAGAAGGTCAAAGCCTAATCCACGGCTGAGCAATCCGTCAAAGCATTGGCGCGGTGAACAGGTCGCCGCTGGTTGGCCTTGTTGGCTCTCAGATGCTTGTGGTGAAGCCTTAAATGGCTGGATTCCAAGAAAAGCAGACACTTTCGAGAAAATCGACAAGGTGAGTGAAATTTGATCAAGGCTCTCCTTATTTTGAGGTCTCAATTTGTGAAGTTTTTGCTTTCCCTTTTTTTTTCAGATTGGGCAAGGAACATACAGCAATGTGTATAAAGCAAAGGACATGTTGACTGGTAAAATCGTAGCCCTGAAGAAAGTCCGGTTTGATAATCTGGAGCCAGAGAGCGTGAAATTCATGGCGAGAGAGATTCTCGTGTTGCGGAGGCTTGATCATCCCAATGTTGTCAAGTTGGAAGGTTTGGTTACGTCGAGGATGTCTTGTAGCTTATACCTTGTGTTTCAGTACATGGATCATGATTTGGCTGGCCTTGCGTCAAGCCCTGTTGTTAAGTTCTCTGAACCAGAGGTTAGGCTTTAGGCCGTATACTAATCTCACATTGTAAAGCTATTTTTGGTGGTCTTGCTAAGATTGGATTATGGCAGGTTAAATGTTTGATGCGTCAGTTGCTATCTGGTATGGAGCATTGTCATAGCCGGGGCGTGCTTCATCGTGATATCAAAGGATCAAATCTTCTCATCGATGATGGTGGTGTCCTCAAAATTGCTGATTTTGGACTGGCAACCATTTTTGATCCTAATCACAAACGGCCAATGACTAGCCGAGTGGTCACATTGTGGTATCGAGCTCCAGAGCTTCTTCTTGGTGCTACTGATTATGGTGTAGGTATTGATCTCTGGAGTGCTGGGTGCATTTTAGCTGAGCTTTTGGCAGGAAGACCTATCATGCCCGGTCGGACAGAGGTATCTCGTAAAATCATCATCCTAATTGCTCCTTCGATATTTGTATTCTTGAACTTAGTTCTGTTCTCTATTTCGAATGAGCATTTATGCAGACACACAGAGAGAGACATAAATAAACATACGGACTGATATCGAGTGATAATGTTCTCTGCATTTTAACCAGACTTGTTCCTTGGGTAGTAGTATTGTTGAAAATTGGCATTTGCTCGCTGTTATTATAAGCAAAAGAAAAGCTGGGACTGCATTTTCGATTATTAGTCGCTCTCGTTAAATTTTCATCCTAATTGCGTCTTCGATCATTGTATATTCAAGTTAGTTGTGCACACACAGAGAGAGACATAAATAGAGATACACACAGATACTGAGTGATTTTTAGATCAACATATAGATTCAAAACTGTTCATGTTCTCTGCATTGTAACCAGAGTTGTTCCTTGGGTAGTATTGTTAAAAACTGACATTTGCTCGCTGTGGTTATAAGCAAAAGGAAAGCTAAGACTGCCTTTTAGATTATTATTCGCTCTCTGCAACATTATTTCCTTCTAGTGGATAGTTTCCTAACTTAAAACCAATAACAAGACAACTTTTGATCATCTACAGATAGTTAATAATTTGGTTATATAAGCTTGTCACAGTTTTCACTTTCACCTTGAACTTTGGTGATCAGTTATCTGTTTACTTATCTTCCTTTTACTGGTCTATGATACTTGGATATGCGATTAAATACTTACTTGGTCCTGCGTGTTGATGATCATCATTAATTAGGTGGAGCAACTCCATAAGATTTACAAGCTTTGTGGTTCACCATCAGAGGACTACTGGAAAAAAGGAAAATTTACACATGGAGCAATATACAAACCACGTGAACCATACAAAAGAGGCATAAGAGAGACGTTTAAAGATTTCCCACCATCATCTCTCCCGCTCATTGACGCCCTTCTTTCAATCGAACCAGAAGACCGCAAAACTGCGACTGCTGCTTTAAATAGTAAAGTAAGTTACTAGTTTTGATAATTGCTGCTTCTTTATGTGAACTAGCCTGATGACGCCGAAGGTTTGAGTTAGTTTACTCTGCTCTTTTTCCTGTCCAGTTCTTTACAAGCGAACCATATGCCTGTGAACCTGCTCATCTCCCAAAGTATCCTCCGAGCAAAGAAATAGATGCAAAGCGACGAGATGAAGAAACTCGGAGGTTAGTAACATAACATTTCCTCGATAGTATTTTAGTCATTGCTAAAGCCTCGGTTTCTCATGACAAATGAAATTTATGAATCTTAATACGAGTCTTGAATTGTTAAAGATACAGATTTTGACATTGTCTGTATAGTTTGGTTCCACTCAAATCTATGAATCAGGACCAATTAGTATATATGTGCCACCCCAGTATTAAGTTGAGGCTCTGAGTTTGGCTGGATGTAAGTTATCACCACCCAGATAGAGTTGAGATATCATTGTTGCGTCCAGCGTTTCTTTTAGCTATTTTATACTGTATTTGTCACTGCGCATAGTATAACACTTTTCTCCTGTGTAGACAAAGAGCTGCTAGTAAAGCCCAAGGGGATGGTGCCAGGAAGACTCGGCACAGAGATCGTTCAAATCGAGCACTTCCAGCTCCAGAAGCTAATGCAGAACTTCAAACAAATCTCGATGTATGTCCATATCAACTGTTTTTTTTTTTCAACACCTTCTCTTCTTTTATGATTTTTTCTTTCATGTGAGTCGAAATCAGGTTGCTTCTAGGTGAGAATTGTTATAGATTGGTTTTGGCGTATATACTTGTGCATATATGTTAGGAAGTGAGCTGAATAATGGTTTTATTCCACCCAGTGGTTATGTACACACAAAGACCAATCCATATATTCGCATGTGTGTGTATGTATATGATTGTGATGCTTAGCATCTCTAACCTTGATATCTTTGACGCTGAAATAACAGCGAAGGAGATTAATCACACACGCCAACGCAAAGAGTAAGAGTGAGAAGTTTCCGCCACCGCATCAAGACGGTGGAGCAATGGGGATACCATTAGGGGCCTCGCAGCACATAGACCCGACATTCGTTCCACCAGATATGGTCTCATCCTTCACTTCCACTTCTTTCAATTTTGCCAAGGACGAACCACCGACACAAGTCCAGACTTGGTCAGGTCCTTTGGGTCATCCCATCACTGGCATTTCCAGAAGGAAGAAGAAAGATAATACCAAAAGCAGCAAAGGAAAAAGAGCAGTGATTGCTTGAGAATGAACAAAAAAAATATTGCTAATGCTCTGTTCTTCAATGTATAACAACAATGTAAGTGTTTTAACTTTATTATTCTTTGTGCCTTTTTGAAGAGAAAGTGTTTTATTCTTTTCAAATTTGCTTAGACCGTCATGGGTTTATAGTTATAATTTATAACTTACCTTTTCTTTTAGTTCGACCGAACACTGGATATTTGTTTAGTGATTGTTGAGTTACAAGTCTAGCCAAACATTTTTTCTTTTTTGGCTTCCACAGTTTTTATTTATCCTCTTGATTTTACTAAACAAACCAAACGTCCAAATGCCTAAACTAACCAAATTTCGAAACTCACCCTGTTTTTTTAGATTACTTGGTGATTAGCTCAACCAATAAGTATTTGTTTTTCTTACTGGTTATGATCAATTTTGCGGTAAAACTCTCTCTATTTTGAATTGTGTGCTATTACACATTTAAAAATTAGTCTTTAACCAAGAAAGTGAGACCAAAATGAAGTGCAAAATCGAGAATATACTATTGAGCTTAAGTTCATACATTTTGTTAAACAAAATCGACATCATCACTGTTTATGCGCCTCCACTTCCGCACCAATTGCTGTCGTCGCAGTCAGCATTGGGCATCATTCGCTTCTCTGGATTCCTAGGGTTTCTGCTGCCGCTTTTCTGTTCATCTGGAGGATTGTCGAGCTAGATTTTCTGCTTTTGCGCCGCTGGTGTAGCGGCTTTGTTGATTGATCTCGCTTTCTCCTTCTTCGGTTCTATTTTCTTTCCGTTTGCCGTCCAATCCGAACAAAAATCTAGGGCAGAGCATTTGATTATCGGGATTTCGGTGGTGTCTGTTCGGGTGTGTTCTCAATTCGATAAAATCAACTCTATTTATCAACTCTACGAGGACGACGACTGTGTCTCCAGTGACGGTGACGGTGATTTGTCAATCCCCTTGCGAAGCAAGGATTTCGAGGCATATCTATGGAAATGGCACAACGGATAGAGCCGCCACCACCACCAGCATGGCATACTTGCCTCAGACTATCGTGCTCTGCGAGCTTAGACACGACGGCCCCAAATGGCGGCTTAAAGAGTGAGTAAGTTTACAATCAAACATTGCTACCTCTACGTATGGTAGAAATAGCTTATGGGTTGAGATTTCTGTTTAGTGCAATTGAGGATGGAAGAGGAGCATAGAACAACTACATTGTATATAATTCATGATACGATATGTTATTTTTACTTACTAGGTTGGTTATCTTAACGTTTTATTTTGGAGATAATCCTTAATGAAACAGAAGTTCAAAATTGGCACCAAGATACACGTTTTCACTTAAATTCTCAATGTCTGTTCAGATACAATTTAATTGCCCAGCATAAGCTGAATCAGGCTTTCTTCCATCTGTTTGCTAGGGGAATTCTTGTGATTTAGAGAGTCAGCTTGAAGGGCTTCAATCTTAGCTACAATCTTCTTATCAAATTGGTCGAACCTCTCCATGAAGCGAGCGAGTTGTTCTCCAAGCGCCGTAATCGGATCGTTCTGCTCTGATACCAAATTGATATGAACCTTTGTTCACACACTTAGATTGAAATATGTAAAAGCTTAGCTTCCTCTCAACCGTAATTCTCTCTTAGAGATTAAGGTTAATTCTTGGGGCTTTGTTTATTATTCATCAATAGAGACCCTTATATAGATCTTGATACAAACCTAATGTAAAAAGGAAAACACTCTTTAACATATAAAACTCTAAAAGCCTAATTCATAAATAAAGTAAATACCAAAACCCATTAATTAAAAGGCCTAACATATCCTAACTACTCTAACCATAGTCTTGTATCATATAACTGCCATGTTGCTTTGCATATGAAAGTTTACTAATGTATGGTTGGCCATAACCTTTTCTATTGGTCACTAAATATTTCTGAAAAGACCATAAGAGTCGTGATGTTATCATGATATCTTGACCAATAGCCACTTATTTCTATAATTCATTGCTACCGAGGTTGTGCAGTTTCAGTTCTAGGCTCCTTTTTAACCTTTTACTGTTAAATGGAATACTATTATATGTTGAATGCGTTTGATTAAGTCCATACTGTACTGTGCAGTTCGGTTTAGCTTGCAGCTTTCACACAAGAGGCTTTCCATTGGAGGTTCTGCAGGCGTTCTCTTCTGACAGGATTCCAGGCCGCCAAAATGACCGTTTGACATTGTTAGGAGAGTAGAAGTGGATTTTCACAGCAGTGACATATACAATTGCATGGATTGTGCTTCCTCATGGTATTTTTTCTTTCTGCATGGCGTATTATGGCCAAACTCTTTAGCCTGACTTGTCCGTAGTTTTTTGTCCCTCCTCACAAATGTTAGTTTTACCATGTAGAACTTTTCCAAAGATTATTCAGACAGGATTTGTTGGTCGCTAGCCTTTTCCAAAATTTCTTACTTGTTGAGAGAATAATGTGGTCTGCAAATTGTAATCCAATATCTCACCCTATGCTGCCTCCTACACATCAACATCATATATGTGGTATTCAACAAGAACCCTATTCTTCTGTTAGACAAAAAATTATGTGCTAGAATTTTCCTCAGCTAGTTGTTGCATGCTTTTTAGGGATGCATGGGACATGGCAGCTGAAATCTGCCTTTCTCACCTTGCCCAACTTGTTCCTGACCCAAACGCAGAGTTCCAGGTTTGTTTTGTCTTATATAGTTTCCTCGAAATTGGATAAGAGGGCGCCTGTCTTGATGATAATACTTGTTCATTTCAGTTTTCTAGTGATGTACTTGCATTTTGTATACATTTAGCCTATCATATACACAATGTTTGCATTGTTTCTACCATTCAAAGCACCACTTATTGGTATTTTCATCTTCTTATGCATACATAGTAGTTCTAGAGCTTGCATTGCATACATATGCATGTTTGATGTCCTTATTAGGTGATTTGGAGCCATTTGGAGCATTGTCTTATTAATTGGGATTTGTTGAGGAAGGAAGGATGATAGGCCCTGAGAGCATATAAAGAGGAAGAATTTGATTTGGAAACTTTGTGTAACATCCGTAGAGCAATCTCTGTCTTTCTGTAGGTTGTGTCGGTCGACACACATGATTTTGAAATCGGACCGGTTCAATTTGAGTGAATTGAAACCCAATTTAGCTTGGTTTGGGTTGGAAACCCTCGGGTCTTGGTTAAAAAATCGTGCAGCCGCTTCTCCTTCCTTCGTTTTTGTCGTGTATCGAACGATTGAGAAGAGGAGCGAATTCTTGAAGCGATTTTGGTGTTTGGCGATCGATCAGAGGCTGTTCGTCGTTGATTCGAAGCTTCGGGCTCGTGTGTGTGGCTGCTGCGTGGCCGTTTGTGGTGTTCTTCGTTGTGTTTTCTTCATCTCCTTCGTTTTCTTCCCTTTCAATCAAAAAATCCGAGGCGAGTGCATGACTGTGGGTCCGTGATTGCTAAAACCGTGTTATATGAGTGATTGTGTGATGATTCGTGGTTATTTTGAAGTCTGATTCGTTGTTTGTAGTCAATTGCTTGTTTCCTATGTTTGGGGTACTATTCATAACTCGATATGTGCAGCCCAGGAAACGGTGTCGAGCGACATAAGTTTGTGTCGGTCCACATAAGGTGTATGTCGACCGACACAAAGCTTGTGTCAATTATCACAGACCAGTTATTTCCGGTTTAACCTGCATTAAATGGTTTAATTGAATTGAATTGGTTTAATCGATTTTGGTTGGTTTAATTCGGTATTTAATTAATTAATGGTTAATTTAATTAATTAGTTGGTTTAAAATAATATTAATTATTTTAATTATGGAAAATTATTATTTAATTATGGAAATTATTATTTAATTATGAGAATTATTTAATAATTTAGAAATATAATTTTAATAATTATTTATAATTGCTAGTAATTGGCTTGTAGGCAGGGTGATTGCCTCATTAAGTATTTATTATATATTTACGCATCTCTTTTGCATTGTGATGCATATGAAAGATTTGCACTATGCTTTAGGCCAAACTTTTCCAACTTTGCACTAGCTTGATCGGCAAAGCACCACTCGAGCTGGCTTTCCATGAGAAAACGACCCAAACGTTACCTCCAATGACTTTTTACCCTAATTGGGTTGCCTATATACAAGGCTGAGCGTGTGTTTTTGTAATCTTTTTCTAATTTTAGGTTTAGCCACCCAAAACCTCTCTCTTTGTTGTCTTGAGAGTTTTCATTTTAATTCATAGATCTTGCCATTAATACTGCAAATTTGCCTTTGCTTATTTGAATAAAAGTTGTATATCTCATTATGCTCTTTCATATGGTGTCTGTTTTATCAATTTTTGTTGAGTTTCAGCTTAGGATAGTGAGTATTTCGCTTTTAGGGTTAGGAATAGGTTAAATTGGAGATTTCTTATTCTTAATATTTGTTGCTTAGTGTTCTTAACCATTATCTTTTTATGCTAGGTTGGTCATAGTCCTTACACACTACCGACACTAGTGGGTTCGGATTTGGATGATTATCACCATGGAAATGATCCGTTAATCACTTGATTAGGCTTAACAGAGCATTAGCATGCCTGTCTCATGAAAGTGACAGTTCATGGATGCTAATTGGCTTAATTGAATACAGTTTCTAAGGCCTTAAAGGCTCAATCTCACTATAGACATTCAGTTCTTGAGATTGAGTCTTGATTGATAGTTTTCACCTTGAGAAAGGGTTAACTAATCTTAAAATGTTTTATGTAGTCTGCAAATAATCTTAAATCCAACGTTATTATATACCAAAGTTATGTTGATGTACAATCGTCGTTACTTGACAACAATTTCACAACGATATATTATTTTGTCGTGAATATATTGTAAATAATGTTTGTTTACAATATTTTCACGGCTTATTGTTTTTTCGCCAACTTACAACAAATTTGGATGGAGTTTGTAAATCATCCTTAATGCATTGTAAGATAGATGTAATTTTTGAACATATTATTTTGGTCGTGTGGACAAATGCATATCGAATTCAACTTTGAATGTTGCTTGAGCTAGATTAAAGGATCACACTGAGCTACATTCAGAAAAAAAGTTGTCCATGTAACCCCACACGGAAACAAAAGAGTCGTTCACCCTTCCCATAATCTAGATAGGAAAAGAGAAATTGAATTGCTACGGGAATAGAGATGAAGTTGGTCATCTACAAAATGTGAAAAAAATATGTGGTGAAGAGTTGTACACTAAAATCTAATACTAATAAATCAGTAGTCACCTCATGGCTTCTCCATTCGACACGTGTCATTGTTTTGTTTTTATTTTTTTTTATTTTTATTTTTATTTTTTCGATGGTTTTTTCTATTTTATTATTTTCCTTTTTTTCTGAAATTTCCTTTTTGTTCCACGAGACCACGATCTGAAACCGCTACATCACCACGATCTTCAAACTGTAAAATCCACTTTTACCCTGAATCTCTCAAATCTGCAGAGACAAACGAAACCACCTAAATCTATTCATCTTGAACCACTGTTTTTTTTATTTTTCTAGATCTCCAAATTCATCTTTCTCCTTTCGAAATCGGATTAATTTCCTGGGCTTTGACGGAGGAAAGTCGGATTCCGATGGTCGACGTTGGGGTTATTCAAGCCTTCCCTTGCGAAACTCCAATGGTTAAGCTAACTCTTCCTCCTCCTCTTCTATGGCTACTTCTTCTTCCTCCGCATCATCTTCTCATCTCAATCAAAATTACATTCACCAATCTCGCCATTTTCCCTATCATGACCTCCTGTCGTTGGAGGATTGGGTCAAAACCATCATCAACCCGCCGCGACGATCCCTTTTGTCATATGTCACAAGATCACTTCTCCGAGTTAAATGAATCTTACCACCATCGAATCGTGTTTTCTCTCATCTCTTCAATTTCTTAAATCAGTTTCATATTCCATATCACAACAAATTTCTCGATTCATATTACATTTTCTCAGATTCATCAGTAAAATTTTGTGTCTGATATCTAATTGTGTTCATCTCTATTACTCTTTTTCGTATAACCGAGGATCAGCTTCATAAGTTACTTAAGCATCTTATTTTCATACTCATTTCAATGTTTTATCACATTTACTTACTGTCTGATTTTGTCAACATGTCTTAGATTAATCATGCCTTTGGATTATACTCAGCTCAATTATTTGTAAAAAAAAGGAAGATTAGAGCTTTGATATCTCGAATTTGGGTTCAACGTAATAATCTTCCAACTTCATATGAGTTCTCTTCTAATTCTGTTTTTACACAAATTCTTACTGCGTTATTGTATTCATCGATCCATTTAAGTAGAAAAATTATTTACTATCGTTGATATTTCTTTTAAGTTGACTTTTTTTCCAGTTCCAAAATTGATGGAAGCACAAGTTAAGAAACAATTTTGATAATCAAATTTCATGTTGTCTCTGTACTTCAGTATTTTGTGAATTCTTTTCAATTGCATAAAAATATGATTCGCCTATTGTATCCAACATTATGTGTAGCATTATAAGAAAATAAAAAAGTAAAATCTCATCTTAGAGTTGATTTTCTGGATGTTTGATAACAGTATGCATGCTTGCTCTAGCGACTCTAATGATGAGATTACAAATATTTAAAAATTAGAGTACCCCATGCATGTTTTCATATTTTAGTGTGGATTTAGATTCATCTCTTGGATATGTTCATGATTGTATTGTATCATGTCGCTGCCATATCATCTACTTCAAGTGACAAATCATAAAAGATGGCTCTCCTACTAATTTAGCAAATCACCATTTCCGAGCTTTGTACTCCATCAAGAAACAACTCTTCCTCAGGTTTGCATCTCACGAAATATAGAAAAGCTGTTTGTGTAACAGTGCTTTGTCTTCCAGAAATTGGGTTTGAAATGGGTGCTGGTATCATTTCTACCATCTCCTACCTTCAAGTTGCTACATGTTGCAGGTCTCTGTCCTCAGTTGTGTTGTTGTTGTTGGCCTTATTTTTAGATCTTTCTAACTCTGTTAATTGTAATAGAGTAATTAGGGAAGCTTCCATTAATGGACTTTCCCACACGGTTCTTTTTTATTCTTCTTTTCTATACATTCCAACATGTTTTTTTATCAACGATGTAATGTTTCGCTAAATTTATTTGATGAACTATTAAGTAATAACTACTTTTTACTTTTCGTTTGTTAATTGTTACATCTTGTATTAAAAAAAAAAATTGATATCACTTGCTACTACTTTCCCGTACGTAGTACGGGCCAATACTAGTATGTAGATAATTCCCAACAATTACATGTTGTAAACTCATCGTGAATTATGTAGTCTGCAAATAATCTTAAATCCAATGTTATTGTATAACAAAATTATTTTTATGGGCAATCGTCGTTAATTGACGACAATTTCACAACGATATATTATTTTGTCGTGAAAATATCGTAAATGATACATTTTTTTACAATATTCAGAAAAATACTTGTCCTTGTAACTTCCACACGGAAACAATGGAGTCGTTCCCCTACCCATAATATAGGAACCTACCCATAATATAGAAAGGAAAGAGAAACACTACAAGAAAAACTGTAAATGGCCACAAATTCAGTTGTAGCTATGGTCCATATTTTGTGGCTATTTTGGCGTTAGCTACAATTTGATACGATTCGGTTCCGTGTCTTTCAGCCTGTAGCTAAAATAGTTTTTTGTATTAATATATTGATTATAAATACAACAGTTAAATATAAACTTCAGTTTCTAATTACAAAATAGCACCGGCGGCGGTGGACATGAGCCATTAAGCCGACGGTGGAGTAACGATATCACCGGCGGTCATGGTGGTGATCACGGAGCTGTGAGCATAAAACCGGCGGTTTGTATTGGAGTGGATGCATGGACGACAACGGGATCTGGTTCATATAGAAGAATTAGATCTAAAGAAGATGAACAGGAAAAGAAGAGAGGGACTGAAACAAACGGGAGAAGAAGAGAAGACTTACCTTGCGGCTGTGGTTGAAGAGGATCGGCGCCGGAGGGGAAAATAAGATATGGAACAAGATTTATTCATTGGACAAACCAAGCAGACTTTAGATCTCGAAGTTTCTTTGTTGGTGGCGACACAAACTGGAATTTTATGAGGGTTGATTTGAAAAATATTTGGAGTGGGAAGAAAGAGAAAAAAGGAGACGAAGAGGAGAAGTAGATCTGGATATTGTGGTGTTTTTGAGCTTCGAGTGATAAAAAAGAACGAGAAGCATGAAGTGAAACAGAAAGAGAGAATTGTATATGTTGGATTAAATTTAATCAATGGTTGATAATAAAAACAAAGGATGATCCTTGTCTCTAAAACCTAACCAATGGGAAGCCAGAATATTTTACATTTTGCAAGTTTAGCGTACAGTATTTTGCAATTTGCTCGATTAATGGAGTATATCTTAAACAATGTTTGCTCGATTAATGGAGTATATCTTAAACAATGTCAATATTTGACATTTCACACTCATGGTCGACCCTATTTGCAAAATATTATACTCTCTATTTGAATTTAGCGTTTAATTTAGGGTAATGTTTAGGAGTATTATGGTTTTTGTGTTTGAGTGTAATGTTTAACGTGTTAGTCATCTGAGATTTGGGGTTTAGGGTATCGTTCTAGGTTTTAGGATTTGAGATTTGAGGTTTAGGATTTATAAAAATGATAGTATCTTATTTTTTTTTCTTCTTTAAAAAAAAACTTTATAAGTGTTCTATCTTGTTGTGTATACATATATATAAGTATAACATATGCATGTTTTGTGTAGGGTTTAGAGTTTATGATTTGGAAATTTATTAAATTGAATAATTTATGAAATTTTATAAATGTTGGATAATATATCAATTTTGATATACATATGCTGAGAAATGACAAAAGCAAATGTACTATTTTCAAGAGTTAGTATTATTTTTGCTTTTTGGTATAAGATATATGGGTTTAAAGTGATTTTATAAATTTCTGGTTAATTATGATTAATATATTTTTAATAGTTTAAAGTTTAAGGTTTAATGTTTATGATTTACACTTTAAGGTTTGAGTTTAAGTTTTATGTTTGAATTTAGAGTTTAATTTAGGGTTTAGGAGATATGCGCAAAGCCACGGAAAGCAACAAATTAGCCACAAAATAAATGTAGACACAAATAGCTATGAATTGATTTGTGGCCTTCCTTACATTTTTTTGACTAAATATGAATTGTTTGATATGATCAGTCGGTAAAGAATTTTAGTTACAAATAACCACAAACGTGTTCATGACTAGTGTGGTACAATTATTTTTGTTTCTTATTTTGCTACAAATAGATACAAAAACATTTTTCGTATCTATTATTCCGCGATAAGTTTTGTGACTATAAGTGACTTATTAGCCACAATCTATTGTTGTGGCTATCTGTGGTAAAATAAGACACAAATAGTTAGAGAGTTGGTTTTGTGTCTATTAAGCCACGACTTGTTATGGTTTTCCACAAAATTTTAAATTGGCATGCGTTGTGGCTATTTTGTGTTAGCCACGACTTATTATGTGGCTCATTTGTGGCTATTTACAGTTTTTCTTGTAGTGAAACTGGATTGCTACAAGAATATAGTTGAAGACGGTCATCTGGAAAATGAGGAAGATTATGTGGTGAAGAATTTTACAGTAAAATATGTAGATAACTCCCAACAATTACGTGTTGTAAACTCATGGTAAATTATGTAGTCTGCAAATATCTTAAATCCAACATTATTGTATAACAAAATTATTATATACAGTCGTCATTAATTGAGGACAATTTCACAACGATATACTATTTCGTCATGAATATATCATAAATGATACGTTTTTTTACAATATTTTTCACGACTTATTGTTTTTTCGCCAATTTACAACGAAATTACGATGTAATTTGTAAATCGTCCTTAATGCGTTGTAAAATAGATGTAATTTTCCAACATATTATTTTGATCGTGTTCGACTCTGAATGTTGCTTGGGCTAAATTAAAGAATGACATTGAGCTACATTCAGAAGAAGAAGAAAAAAAGTTGTCCATGTAACCTCCACACGGAAACAAAAGAGTCATTCACCCTACCCATAATTTAGAAAGGAAAAGAGAAATTAGATTGCTACAGGAATAGGAATAGAGATGAAGATGGCCATCAGGAAAATGAGGAAGAATATTTGGTGAACAGTTTTACACTAAAATATGTATATAACTCCCAACAAAATTACATGTTATAAACTCATCGTAAAATATGCAGTATGCAAATAATCTCAAATCCAACATTATTTTATAACAAATTACTTTTAGGTACAATCGTCGTTAATTGACGACAATTTCACAATGATATATTATTTCGTCGATCGTAAATAATATGTTTGTTTACAATAATTTAAGGACTTATTGTTTCTTCGCCAATTTATAACAAAATTACGACGTAATTTGAATAAACTAATGTGTTGTAAGATATATGTAATTTTCCAATATATTATTTTGGTCGTGTGGAAAACTGCATGTCTAATTCCACTCTGAATGTTGCTTGGGCTAGATTAAAGAATAATATTGAGCTACATTCAGAAAAAAATGTCCATGTAACCCCACACGAAAACAAAAGAGTTGTGCCCCCTACCCATAATTTAGAAAGGAAAAGAGATATTAGATTGCTATGGTCATCTGAAAAATGAGGAAAAATATGTGGTGAAGAGTTTTACACTAAAATATGTAGATAACTTCCAACAGTTATGTGTTGTCGAAAGCGTTCTTTTCAGAGCAATGAAACCTTGTTTTCTTCAGTAACTGTGTTGATGGAGCAGCAATAACCCATAACCCTTGATGAATTTACGATAGTAGCTAGATAAGCCGAAAAACCCGTGAACTGCTCTTGTCGTCGTCGGACGAGGCCATTTTGTGATAACCTCAATCTCCGTCTGGTCGAGCTTAACACATAGATACATAGAGAAGCCACCTCACACCGCCACTCTCGAGCTTAGAAAGCGACAACACATGATTTTTTTTTAAATGATTCAACCTAAGAAAAAGCCTATGTTGCATGCAATCGAAAACGGGTACGTGGAAGCGGAAGCGTTAGGAAGCGTAGAAGCGATTTTTTTCAAAATATTAGGAAGAGGGTACGTGTAGGAAGCGTTATATATTAATATATAAATAAATAAATAAATACATATATATATATATCATAAAATACTTATCATAAAACTTATATTATATTAAAAATATTTTTAAGAAAAAAAATCCAATACATAACTTAAATATTAAAACTTATTTGAAAATAGAAATAACATTTGAAATCACATGTCAATACCCTCGTTGGTGATTTGGGCTGGTCAAAAGAAAATTTACAAGCCCAAAGAAAAAGAGTAACTTGTTCAAGAAGTCAAACATAATTCATCTCCACGCTTCGGATCAACGGTATCACGCTTTCACCTCCGAATTGTGCGCTTCCGCCAAGCTTCCAACCACATCATTCTCGGAGTCGTGAATCCAAGGCGCTTCCGGAAGCTTCCGAGCTCTTCCGCTGCCGGCTTCTGGAGCGAGAAACATCTCACGGCCGACGCTGCCATGCTTCGTAGAGAAAAACGCATATGTGGAACCTCACGTAACAATGCCAAAAAAAACAAGAAGAAAACACAACACCATACAAAGGAAAAGGAAGAAGAGGAGCCACCGATGGCAAAAGACAAGTGACAAACCGAAAACAATGCACCGATGAACCCATCGACCACAAAGTTTTCCCTTGACAAAGACTGAAACAAACACAGATGAACCGCCAAAGAAATCCTCCTCCTCCGAGTCACCGCAAGAAAGCCATTGCCACTAAAACCTACCAAACCGAAGGGAAAGACGAGAGAAGATGATGGACAAAAAATCCAACTCACCCAAATGGAGGGAAACCACCGAGACTAACTGATGTCGCCGAAACCAAGTCCTCAATAGCTCCACAACCACTTCGCCAACCAGATCAGGAAGTTCCTCCACCACAAGCACCGAGGACGACAAAGAGCAGAAGCTCGAAGTCAGAGGACGAGCCGATTAGCCACGCTCATCCCCTATTACCGTGCCGGAAGAGACCACTACCACCAGAACTCGAACTGACCAAACTAATTCCCCGCTGAAAACTAAACAAATTAAGATGAGACGAGAGGAGGCCGAAGAAGAGAAAAAGGGAGAGGAGCCCTCCCCGGCGGCAGCAAGGAGCGCTGGTCACAAAGAAGGTAAATCGAAGTTAAAAAGTTGGGAGAGAAGATAAAATAGGTGAACCCCTTCGAGGCCAGATTTAGTTTCCTAACACTATTACTCTTTTAGATTCATTTTTTGTATTTTTCCTTTGAGTTTGTTTACTTCTCTATTCAGAGTTTTTTTGTAATCATTTTTCAATTAATACAAATCTTTTTCGTTAAATACTTATTTAAGATCCATTCCACTTACAAAAATATCTAGTCCTACATCTTATATAGTTTCTTTCTTGCAAACACAAATAATTTTTGAGTGTAGTTTTTAACACACATAAATATTGCAACATTTTCAAATGTTCTAACCTGAAGAAGAAAAAAAAATGATATGGCATGAAATTATCTTTGAGTCGTCGTGTTGGAAGAGACGATAGAATCACTTGTTTCGGACTGTTCCGGACACGTGTCCTCTTGCAATTGGTTTTCCTAATCTTTCTAAATGACTAGGTATTTTACCCACGCTACGCGCGGGTTTCCTTTTTATATTTTTTTATAAAACACTTATGCATTTTCTAATTTTTAGTTCTTTAAAAATTTCATTGATACAAATATGTTACAATTTTTATTTTTATTTTATTTTTAATATTTAAAAATAATAATTATAATTATAGTTTCTTATTATTATTATTTTTTTTAAATTTCAATTTCAATGAATTAATTTAATTCTTGTATAATCAGTCACGATAATAAAAGAAATTTGATTATGATAATTTCTGATTAAAAACATATTACAAACTTTTTTCACATTTTCTCGTAAGGCATAGAGGCCCAGTCATTGGAGTATTTATATTAGTTCTTAAAGTTGATCTTCATAGAATCATCACGGTGATTATAGTAAACA
Source organism: Microthlaspi erraticum (assembly GCA_902728155.2). Taxonomy (NCBI): domain Eukaryota; kingdom Viridiplantae; phylum Streptophyta; class Magnoliopsida; order Brassicales; family Brassicaceae; genus Microthlaspi; species Microthlaspi erraticum. The sequence continues at coordinate 522,505 of CACVBM020001840.1, read as the reverse complement.
GATGTTCTTATTCTTCTTCTTTTGTTTATTTTTCTTCGATCTATTCTCATTTTATTCGTTTTTTTCTTCTTTGGTTTCTTCTTCATTTGTACTCTTCCTCTTTAGTTTCTTCGTTCTTGCAGTTTATTATTCTATTATTCTGTATGATTCTTCATCTTTGATTTATTTATTTTTTTGTTTTCATTCTTTGATATCTTTGTCTTCACTTTTTTTCTTTCAATGTTTCTTCTTATTCTTTATGCTCGGTTATTGTTCTTCTATTTCTTTTATAATTAGCTTAGACAGTCAAAGTTGCTAGAATATTGCTATATATATATAATATTTTTTTTGTAGCTTTTTTTTTCTAAATTATTCTCCGCTGGAATTGTTTCACGAATTTATCTATTTTATCAATAATTTTCTTGTAATTTCTTTAATTTAATCTTACGTAGAATAAAATTTTCACTATCTTATACAATTGATCAAACTTTTTTTTTATTTGTCGACAGCCTCTATTTCTATAACAACTCGGGGATCCAAGTTGGTGAAACAGAGTTTACATAATACACATCAGTAAGTAGAGCTTGAGCACTCCGTGCTAACTTGTCTGCCTTCGTGTTTTTCGTCCTAGGTATGTGAGCAATGGAAAAAGAGATAAAACTCCTCTTACACTGGTTAACCTCATCAAGAAGTATTGCGAACGCCAGCCACTCCTCTGGCGTAGACACCATCTTTACCACATCAGAGCAGTCCGTCTCAAACAATTGATCAAACTTAAAAAATGAAAAAGATTCGTAAGAATAAATAAGGTAGAGATGATACAACTACATATTCACACATGTAATGAGCAATATTTAACAATAATATAAATATTTCAATATTTAAGTGATCATAAAGATATAGTTAAGCATAGCTTTCAATTTTATATTGGCTTCCTGATTTAACTTTATCTTCTTTGGTTTCTTTTATGTTTTTGTTCTTTGCTATATCTTCGTTTTAGTTTTTCTTCATTTACTTCTTTTTATTTTTGCTCTTCTTGGTTTTGCTAGATTTTGTTTCTTCCAGCTCTTCTTCTTTTATGTGTTCCCTTTAAATTTTTCATACTATAACTTTTGTAAATATGCTTAGTATAAACATTTTTAATCAGAACAAATTTTACACTATGTGATGCACCTATATGTACATCTCAACAAACTTATACCAATAAAGCTAATATTATTGTAGATAAGTTAATACTTATGTTGAATTTCTAAGGGTATAAAACTTATTTGAAGATAAGTTAATCGACGCACATCGTTGTTTTTCATTCTTATTTATTAGTAATAGATTTTAATTTTCTTTTATTTATTATTAGTCACTCTCTTTTGGTTTGAGTTCTTTTTTGTTTTTATTTGGTTTCTTATTCATCTTCACTCATGTTATACATGTTATGGTGTAAACATGTATAACATGAGTGAAGATGTAATTTTATTAGAAAATTTACTAAAATTAATATATTAAAGTACTAATACTGACGTGGAATAAAATAAAATATATGGATATTAAAGAAATATAAATTTGCTAATAAAAATAAAAATGAAATAAGGAAATTAATTATTTAATGAAAAAATAATTGGCTGATCAGATAAAGAAGTGAATGAATTAGGAGTTGTTTTTAAAAATCGATTGAGAGATTGTGAATGTCTTTATTTTAAACTTGGTTTCATGAGGCAATAAGCACCATGTATATATAAGATGTACGATAATTGTATTCCTAATGGTAAAAAGAATAAGATCGTCATTGTATGTCTAATGATATAAAGAATCACTATATTATAAGGAAATTAGAGAAGTGGTAATTACAAAATTAGAGAAATTGTCCTAGGTATTTGCTAATAAGAATAAAAAGGAAATTAAGAAATTAATTAATCAATAATGAAATAATAATAATAATAATAATGATATGTACCAATCAAATTGTATTTTAGAATCATATAGGGTCAACTGATTTCTTCATTTAAATGAAACTAGGAGAGAACCCGCGCAATGCGCGGGTTTATTAAACCAAATATTTTTAATTTAATTATTCAGAACATTAGATTCGAATATATCATTTGTTTTTTACTCGAATATATTAGATTCTGTAAGTTTTGCATTTTGTTTTTTTTCATATAGTTTTAAAATTTAGTTGTTATTTACGTGAAATCTTATATAGACTCATAGTGAATAGTTTCATATGTTTTTTGTTCTTTTATACAATAATTTATCGACTGGAGTTGAGTTCTTCTAATTTTCCTTATACTAACAATCATTATAGATTGATTATTATCCTACAGACTCATAGATAATAATAATTGCAATCCTTTTTAAAAGGAAATGAAATGAGCTAATTAGCCAGTAAGCCCATTTAAAGCTACCATGGAAACGAAGAGGTCCGATAAATAATCAAGCCCATCAAAACGAACGACGTCGTTTTGGTGTAAGACAAAAAAGATAAACGAAAACGACGTCGTTTTGGTGTAAGACGAAAAAAAAAAAATAAAGCGCAAAACGACGTCGTTTTGGTGTTAGGCGAAAAAAAAAAAAAAAGTGCCACGTGTCAAAGCTGGAGATTGTCCAAGCCTTATTAGTTATGTAGATTTTGGTTAGTAATTCTATTATTTATTATAGATATAGTTAAGCATACTTATGTTAGTGAAGAGTTTACATATATATAAAAATGTTTTTTTTTCTCTGAGGGCGATTTTTTGGGCGATTCCATTAACTGTCCTTTTTGTCTTCGAGAGAGCGTCTTTCCGACCGTTGTCTTCCGTTTTCTCCGGGTCAAACACGGCGGTTTCCGTCCGTTGGGCATACACAAGACAGGAGGAGTCCCCAGGATCGCTCAAGCGTAAGCGTCGATGTGTTGATCCAGGATTGCAGAATCTTCCTTTCGATGATGCTTATGGGATGGCCCTGAGTCCCATAAGAAGGTTTGAGCCCGGTTTTGACGTGAGGACCGGTTATGAGGAGTCCCAAGACTCTTGCTCTGCTTATCACACCATAAACGGAGGCGCGGTGTAATATCCCGCATCAGAGCCGAATTTTTCCCTGCACAATCCCAATCCCAATGGTCCGGATGGGATGATCAACTCTGAAGACGAAGAAAAGATCAAGCTGCTTCAAGAACGGTATGACCGGGATAAGGAATTTCCGGACATTTCCGAGCAGCTAAGTGAAAGTTTAAAAGCATGGAACTGACGAAAGGATTAAAATAGGAAATTTTAATTCTCAAGCACGACGGGGACGAAACCCTCCGGAGAGGGAAATATCTAGGACGTCGGGGGAAGGACAAAGCACGACAAAGCAAAGGGGATAAGATCAAGGATGATCCTTGGCCACCAAGGCACCAATCTGGCCATGACACCCAGCTGCTTGCAGTCATTATCCAAAATCGGCCAATGGGACAACGCCATTGCTTTAAAGAGATAGGATTGGTCTAAGCTGCTGGAGGAGTGTCATGCTGCCATTGGATGCATGCGGAGGAGGAGGTGTCATCGTTCTGGAGCACAGGCGCCACCAGCTGCTTCTTCCAACACCTATAAATACCCCCCTCTCTTCTCATTTCCAAACCACACCAAAATCAGAAAGAAAGAGAGAGAAAGACAGTGAGAGGGAGGACGCCCAGAAGAAGAAGAAAGAGGAGGAGGAGAAGAAGAAGAAAGAGAAGAAGAAGAAGAAGAAGAGCGGGAGCGTTCGGGCAGAAGCTTAGGGTAAACCGGCGGTTCAACGGTAAACCCAGAGTAGTAAACCTAGGCTAGAAACTGTTCAGCCGAAAGCACTGTGAGTTGTGGTGATGTTTGATTGCTTGCTAGGGAATGCTAGATTGCGTGCTTGATTGATAGTTTGATTGTGAGTTGTGGTGATGTTTGATTGCTTGCTAGGGAATGCTAGATTGCGTGATTGATTGATTGATTGCTTGATTGTTTACTTGTTTGATTGATTGCTTTGGTTGTGTGGTTCTTTGTTATGATGCTTGTTTGTTAGATCTTGTATATTGTTATCATATTGCATGTGAGGTTACCTGGTTACTTGTTTGATGTTGATGTTGGCGGTTCGGTCTTCTTTGGTACCCCTTCCTAGCAAATGGACTGGCTAGGTGGGAAGACTCGGAGAGACGGGATAGCAGCCTATGGCCGAGTACTATTCCACCTCATGTAGTCAATGTATTGACTAATGAGAATACTCGGAGAGACGGGGTTGCTGCCTATGGCCGAGTATGGAATAGACAGCCCGGGACGTGACCATCTGGGAGACAGAACTCGTTGGGTTGTGAACCGTGGAAACGGCGATCCAACGGGATGTGACTGTCTGGGAGATGGAACTCGGGTAGTGATGTTCTATCTCGCGTGCCTGTGTGGCTGTGAGATAGGTGTTCACGGGAAGTACCGAACGCGCAAAAGAGAAAGTGGTTGAGTGTGATGTTAAGTTTATTTATTAAGCATTGATTGATTGTTGTTGTTTATAATCTCTGATTGATCGTGCATGTTCTTGTTTGATTGTTGTGCGGTCAGTCTAGGGGTTATAGCAACATTGCTTGTTGTGTGTTATTTTGGGTTTTTGGGTTGGGATTATTATTGCTTGTTAGTGGGAGCTACAACTCACTGAGCGATTAGCGCTCACCCCCCACTCTCTTTTGCAGGAAACCAGTAGTTGGAGCAAGGACGTTAGGCCGCCAGCGTAGTTTGTCTTGCCTTTGTAAAATAAATGCTTTTGAATTTATGTAGTGTGGGTTTTGGGCATTAGGCTCGAATGTGATGTATTTCCGATGTTTTGTGAAACCTTATATAGATTAATAAAGTTTATTTTCTATATCAACTGGTTTCATCTGATATTAGCTTTGTCCGGGCTAACACAACTCTCGGCTTTGGTACGGGTTGAAAAGCCTTAGGCCTTGGCCGAGAGGGTCGAGCTCGCGGGACGGGCTGACCTGGACTGTGATGTGTTCTTCGTCCGGGACGGCCTATCCAGCAAACCTCGGCAAATTGTGACTCTCACCGGCTTTGTCTATGTGTATAGATTGAGTCGGGGGTGTTACACGCGGGGGGCCCGGTTCCCCCAAGGTGTCCATGAAGATCGCCTCCTGGAACTGCAGAGGCCTCGGACCTGAGGGGTCTCTTACTGAAAGTAGACTTAAGGAAATAGTTTAATCCAGATTTGTTTTTTCTTTGTGAAACTATGCATAAGTGTGACATTATTAGGGATTTGTGTGTGTTGCTTCAGTTTGATCATGTAATTTCAATCCCTCCTGTTGGTAGGAGTGGAGGTTTAGCTTTATTTTGGAAAAAGGAAGTAGATGTAGTAAGATGTTGTAATGATGTAAGGATGATTGATGTTTCAGTTTGTTTTAATCGAATGTTTTATTACTTGTCGTGTGTATATGGATATCCAAACCAACAAGATAGAAATGATCTATGGAAAAGAATTGAAGATATCAATTACACAAGGCAAGGTCCATGGTTACTTGTTGGAGATTTCAATGAGATTCTTTCAAGTAACGAAAAAAGTGGTGGACTTATAAGAGATGAGAGGAGCTTTATGGACTTTAGGCGTTTGTTTAGTGTTTGTGACTTTCAAGACATCAGATCAAAAGGAAATCGATTCTCTTGGGTTGGAAAAAGAAGAAACCATACTGTTAAATGCTGTTTAGATAGAGTCATTGGAAACTCGGAATGGATTGCTTCCTTTCCAGCTTCAGAAGCAGTTTCTAGGTCTCTATGCTTCAGATCATAGGCCAGTCATCACGGCTGTAGGCTTTGCAGAGAATAATAGGAAAAAGTGTTTCCGATTTGATAAACGTCTCCTACAAATAAAAGAATTTCCAAACTATGTAACTGAAGGATGGAACTCTCCAAGTCTGAGACAAAATCCAGCAATATCAGAAAGAATTCGAGAATGTAGAAAGGCGATGTCAAACTGTAGGCGAAATACAAAATTAAATGCGGCAAAACGCATAGAGGAGCTTCAGATAGAGTTAGAGTTTGCCTTGGTAAATCCTAGCTCTAGCTACAACACCATTAGCGAGATACAAAGAGATCTTTCACAGGCATACAAAGATGAAGAAACATATTGGAAGCAGAAGAGCAGGAACACTTGGTTAGAAGAAGGAGATCGCAACACAAAAAATTTTCAAGCCTGCACAAAAACAAGGTTCTCGAGGAATAGAATTATGTCAATCAAAGACAGCAATGGAAATCTGTACAGGGGAGATATTGAAGTAGGAGATCACGCAGAGGAGTTTTTCAAAGGCGTTTACACATCTCAACAACAAACAAGTCAACACAACATATTTGCAGATTTTGTTCCGACGGTAAATGCAGAGATGAATGCAAGATTGATAGGCGAAGTCTCAGAAGCTGAAATTAAAGAAGCACTTCTTTCTATCGGTGCTGATAGAGCTCCTGGACCAGGCGGACTTACAGCAAGGTTTTTCTAGAGCTGCTGGGAAACAGTTGGAAAGGATGTAACAAATGAGGTGAAAGCTTTCTTTCATACATCTTATATGAAGCGAAGCATTAACCATACAAATATTTGTATGATCCCAAAAATAGATAAACCAGATACATTATCTGATTTTAGACCTATAGGCTTGTGCAATGTTTTGTATAAAATTATTTCAAAAATCTTAGTGAGACGTCTTAAGTTATTTTTGGATAGAATCGTGTCTGATTCTCAATCAGCTTTCATCCCTGGACGTATGATCACTGATAATATACTCATTGAACATGAATTAATGCATTCTCTAAAGTCAAGGAAACGAGTATCAAAAACATATATGGCGATCAAAACAGATATTTCAAAAGCTTATGATCGTATTGAATGGAGTTTCTTGGAACGAACCCTAAAAGCTTTTGGCTTTGATGAAAAGTGGATTAGTTGGATTATGGCAACGGTCACAACGGTAGAATACTCTGTTCTCGTCAATGGAAACCCACAAGGACGTATTAAGCCTGAACGTGGATTACGTCAAGGAGATCCGTTATCCCCTTATCTCTACATCTTATGCGCAGACGTTCTAAGTCACATGATTGATACAAAAACTCGACGTGGGGACATTCGTGGAATCAGAATTGGCAATGGAGTTCCGGCGGTTTCTCATCTATTATTTGCAGATGATTCTCTGTTTTTCTGTCAGGCTAATAACAGAAACTGCAAAGCACTCAAAGATACGTTTAGAGTTTATGAGGAGTGGTCTGGTCAACAAATCAACCCAATGAAGTCGACAATCACGTTTGGTTCACGAATCCCTGGGGATCTACAGAACCGGTTAAAAGGCATTCTTGGCATCAACAAGCAAGGAGGAGGTGGCAAATATCTTGGATTACCAGAGCAATTTGGTAGAAAAAAGAAAGAGATGTTTCAATCTATCATCAATAAAGTGGGACAAAAAACATCGGATTGGAGTGGGAAGTTCTTATCATATGCAGGGAAAGAAGTGATGATCAAATCGGTGGGAGTGGCAATGCCAGTTTTCTCTATGTCATGCTTTAAACTTCCAGCGAACATCACTGATGAAATTAGCTCTCTCCTAATGCGTTTCTGGTGGGATAAAGGAGATAAGAATAGAGGCATCCCTTGGGTAGCTTGGAAAAGACTTCAGTTTTCAAAAAGAGATGGTGGTTTAGGTTTCAGAGATCTTCCAAGATTTAATGATGCTCTTTTAGCTAAACAGGCATGGAGATTATTAAAGCATCCACATACTCTATTTGCTAGATTGATGAAAGCGCGTTATTACAAAGACACTACGATTCTCGAAGCAAAACATCGGACAAATGAATCATATGGATGGAGCTCTATAGTGACAGGCTTAACGTTGTTAAAAAAAGGACTTAAAAAAGTGATCGGAGATGGAGAAACAACGAGAGTGTTTGGAGATAATTGGCTACCGTGTCATCCACCCAAAACAGCAACTCGTCATGCAGGACAAGAAGATATCTTCGTTAAAGATTTGATTGTGGATTTTGGAAGCTCAAGAAAGTGGAATATGCAGATGGTGGAAGAGACTCTTACTCCTGCAGACCAAAATTTACTTCAGAGAATATACTTGCCACAAAATAAGAAACAAGATTGCACGGTGTGGGGCTATGATAAATCTGGCGTTTATACAGTTAAAAGCGGTTATTGGCTTGCATTTAGGAAGCATCTTCAAGATAATCCTAACATTCTTATTCCTCACGGTGACCCGGTGTTAAAGGAGAAAATTTGGAGACTACAGATCATGCCAAAGATAAAACACTTTTACTGGAGAGTTCTGTCACAAGCAATACCTACAGCTACTAGATTGATCTCGCGTGGAATGAACATTGATAGAACCTGTCAACGGTGTTGTGCTGCAGATGAAACAATTAATCATACACTTTTCTCATGTCCACACTCGGTAATGGTTTGGAGAATATGCAATCTTCCCTGGCAACCTCTGAATCTGCATGATGATAATTGTGATGAACAAGTATCTAAGCTGCTAGAATTACAAAATATGAGAGGCTTAACTGATTTTCAGAAACTCTTCCCATTGTGGCTGGCTTGGCGCATATGGAAATCACGTTGTCGTTTAATTTTCAGAAAAGAGGTTACGCTACCACATCTTATTGTTCAACAAGCTCAGGGAGATGTCTTGGAATGGTTAAAATCACGAGATACTTTACATTCTCAAGCTGCGGGATCTGGAAATAATGGAAGTGGATCATTGACAAGGAATCTAACATGGCAACGGCCTACTCTGGGTTTTCATAAGTGTAATTTCGATGCAAGTTTTAATCTGCATTCAAATCTTTCGATGGCCGGATGGATAGTGAGAGATCATGCAGGCGTAGCTCTCTCTTGGGGAACAACTAATTTAGGTTTGTCATCTTCATCTTTAGAGGCAGAAGCAAAGGCTCTTCTCATTGCAATGCAACAAGCATGGAGTTTGGGTTTGGATCATGTTATTTTTGAAGGAGATTGTAAGATTCTTATTGATGTATTAGAGTGTAAACAGAAAGATTACAATATTGAAAATATCTCTTGGGATATTAATTTCTGGAAACAAAAGTTCAAGGAATGCTTATTCAAATTTACCAAGAGAGAACATAATTATGTTGGAGAAAATTACATACAAAGACACTTTCCAAGAGTCTTAGGCACTTTCCACTCCAAGGTGACTTTGCCCACTTCTTCTTCCCTTTCAAAAAATAAAAATTCCAAAATTGCCCTTCTTTTTGTTTTTAGTCTTCTTTGTGTTTCTGAGAAACTTTTTACCATCACCGGAAGAACTTGCTAGCGTTACTTTGCCCAACACAATAGAAAAAAACATAGTAAATCTAAATAGAAGAAAATTATAGATCTTGAAAAATTTATGTTCATGGTGTAGAAAACTACCAATCTCGTCTTTGTCAGATTCATTGATTTAAATGGGATTGGGATTCTGCATGCCGAACCAGCGGTGTATCGATGATCTCAATCCTCTGCAAACGTTACAATAAGGTATGGACAATTAGTCATAGACACAGAGAATGAATGTCAGAGACTCTCTAATTCGGATGGATAGAGGGTAATGAACATGCATGTATATTTGAATGTGGGGATGGGTCAGTGTACATTGAGTACAGATTGCGTATTGTTTATGAATTTACAGTTGTGGACAAACAAGCGTGGATACGTAGTATCCATACGTATTTACGCGATCATTTACGAAGGGATGTGCAACAGACATCTGATAACAAGATAAGGCACTTTTTGTCACGACCACATGTTATCTTAAATTATTGAAGTGAGAGGCTGTTTTTGATTTTAAATGGTCACGTTCTTGTTCATAAGCTCGTGGACATATTTGGAATTAATTGAATGGACATAAGAATGGACAGGCGAGGTTATCAGCCTACACGATGCAAAGTTAGCCAGACACTGTTTTGTATTTTTTAGTACATCTTGCCTATTCCGATAATGATTTTGTGTGTACATGATTTTGTTTGCGACAAGTGAGATGTCTGTGTATACTTGTTTGCGTGTACATGATTTTGTGGACACGAAGATAATTAACATTGACGAGTGTTTGTTGAGTTGTTGTTTATCGCCTAGACTATTCCATAGAACCGTATCCATATGATTGTGTCCATACATCAATATCCATATGGATATAACACATGTGTCCATATCAAAGTGTAAATATAGTTCTGAAATTAGTTCTCAGTATATCCAAAACTCAACACACAAACTTTACAGGAAAGACCAATAGCCACATGAAGTCGTGGACATAATACTGTGGATATGAAGTCGTGGACAAGATAACATGTACATATTTAGCTCTTATATGGACGATAATATATGGACGAGCTTCATCAGTTAATACACATAACTAATCTTACAAGTATGGTGTACAATGGATAGAAAAGTGAAAATATACTAGCATAAGAGATCGGTTAATCCAACTAACAGTTTTTCAAACATTCCAAACAATTAAAATTGTAAACAAAAATGAAAATGAGGGGTGGCTCACCAAAAACACTAATTAATGTATTGACAGGTTAAAGTAGACATGAAATTGAGAAGCGATGTAAAACGCCAAAGCTAAAGCTAGCAACATAAAAACTTTCAAATACAATGACATAGCCATGACAAAATTTTCATCGATGTGCATTTGTGCGTTCAATAAAACGTATAATGTTGATGAAAGAAAACTTAATCCACGATATGTTGTTCTTCATTGTACTATGAGATGGTCATCATACTATAGACAACTGAGTCTTGATTATATAGATGTCACATCATATTAGTTACTTTTTGTAAAAACACCCATAAGGCAGTTCTTAGGGTGGATGTCCATATGAACGGCTTCACATGGACAAGGAAATGACGGGAGGGCACAACTGCTTAATTCAGAGAAGGAGTCCCACTTTTGCTGCTAGTTGGACCGGGGACTCTGTACAAGAAGTCTTATCCACGCAAGATTCCTTCGAAAGTTTGAGGTCCTCGTCCATGGACTGTTGTACACTTAAATCACCAATCTTATCCCCATCAACCTGACCAAGTGGTTTAAGCGTGGATATCCGAATGTATGTCATGAATATACATGTTATAAATGGATACAGATGATAACCATTACAACATACAAAAACGGTTGCCATCCTATTCTGCACCTGACGGATGGCCAACCACATGTGGCCAAGATTACATGGACAGCTGAACGTGGCTAAAATAAGTTTTCCACCCATCTTTCTCCGTCAGCTTATCGATTATCGAATCTTTGACAGAAACTTCAATTCCTATGAGAAACCAGAAAAAAATTAAAGACATCTACACCATTTTTCCTTCTAAACTTATGATAATTCCAATAGTAAATAGAGCGACAGATTAGAATCACCTTCTATAGCTTTTCTTGTATCCTCTTCTTTCAAAACACACAAAGAGACGACGGGATTCCTATGGGATAGCTGTCCTTCGAATAGAGAAACCTCGTCGGAAGAAATCTTTGGTTAGAGTGGTTGAAAACTCAACAATGGATACGATGGTGGTACCGGCAGCGTGAACGGCGAGAAATTACGACGGTAAATTTTAGGGTTATTCTGTTTTGGCTATTTAAGTTTCTGATTTGTAGAAAAAAAGGTAAAATGTGGAAGAAGGTGAAACGGTGGAATTCACATTAAAAGTAAAGAGAAGAGTTTTTGGTCTTTCTATTAGCCCAAAGTCACCATGGAACACAAAGTGCCTTTATTGTAAGATGAAACTCATAAGTGCCTATGAGTGTAAATCACTCATTCTGTTGCACATGCATTAGCTTCAACTTTGCCAGAAAATGGTGTTTTTTATTCTTCACGTTTGAATCCGCCTTTGTGGCTGAAGGATTTATTGTATGATGACTTTGTAATTTTACCTTGATGAATATAATGACACTTTGACAAAAAAAAAAAAAAAGTTAAGCATACTTATATGTTGAATTTTGTCGCCACGATTAATGTTTTTTTTTCTCTTCAATCCGGCGACAAAATTGCTCCGATCCGGCGACAAGTTTCGATCCTTCAACGCTCTAGCTCATCTCTTTCTTCCTCTACTATTCTCTCCATCTCTCTCGTCTCCCAAGTCTTCCCGGATGATTTGTTGTTCCGTCGAGGGTACGTGTTTCTACGGTCTAGGCGTCTAGCCTTAATTTCTTTGTTTTTTTGCTTTATTTTTAATGAAATTTTGGTAAGTCTCTATCTGGGTATTTGGTAAATTTCGAAATTTACGCAATCCTTCTCTCATTTTTGGGAAATGGAATGCGAATTGGGTTTTTCTTGTCATACTTGAACTGATTGTTTTGGTTACTTTATTCAGACTGAAATAGATGGATTCAGTGGTAGTAGTCACCTCTGTGGTAGAAATTAGGATTTGCGAGTTTGTTATGCTGATTGCTGAAGATGATGTAGACGTAGTTATCCTTGTTACAACTATATGATCTTCTCGTTCTTCTTCCAAGTAAAGTATATTGCTTGATTCAATAACTAGAATCTTTTTTATGAAATTGTCATTGGTTAATTTTCCCTAAACTGAGTCTGATCATGGATGTGCAAAAGCTTATGGACCGTGTTTTGGACTTAATGGGATTCAAATTCTTTGTGTAGGAACAACCGTGACCGAGCAGAAAGTCTCTGCAACCACCGGGCCTTTTGCTATTTTGCTTCATGATCTGATGATTGTTAAAGCCAAACTCCATAGTTGCTGCACTAAAGCACAATAACCGAGTAATAGGAGAGACCCTTGACAATGTTAAATACATTGACACCAATTTCAAAGGGCCTTCACTTACACCCAATTTATGCCAGTTTTATGACCTCATCGAGCTCTTTCGAATCGGCGGTAACGCCCCTAATACCAACTACCTCTTCATGGGAGACTATGTAATGTAGGTCTGTTTTTCTCCATCTGTTTTTGTTCTGTTTGTAACACTATTGGTTCTGAGATTATGTTACTTGCTGTTCTTGATTGCAGAGATGGACTAGTCTCTGTATTCATGACAACTTTAATTGCAATATGTGTCGCCAAGTTGCTAAGGCCTGTCATGTGGATGATGATCAGTGTTTGTTATATTGGGAACTAATTTGTTTCTGTGTTTGGGGTGATTTGTGGTATTGGTAAAGATCGTAGGATTTCTGGTGGGAATTTGGTGATTGATGTTTCATATTTTGGATGGCATATCCACTCTGAGACACATGACCTCTGCTCTGAGACAAGCTGTCCTGTAGAAACCGGAGATTTCTTGGACGCACACTCTCAAGTTCTTCCTGGTTATACTCCTCCTGTAAGTTAGATTTGCCTTGTTTCCTGCTTTCGCTGTTCTGTTTGAAGAGTTTGCTGCAATGATAATGTATGGCTTATTCAGATTATATATATAGATAAAGGCTTAGCTTGGTATAAATGTATAGTTTACATGTATAAAATGTTAAAATATCGTTCTTCTTCCTCAAACTATAAAATGTATGGCTTATTCAGATTGTAGATTATTTATTAATAATATTTTTATTTCAATTCATTTCTATAAATTTAGAACAATATTTGTTTTTTCTAAAGAACCTCATACGAGAGTTCTCTAATGTGGGTGTCAAAATCAAGAAAATAAATATAAACTCTAAGGCGGTGATTTCTTATGGCACAAAGTTATGTGCATGCGTGTAAGTTTAACTTCTTTTGCATACATTGAAAATAACAAAATGAGGTGGAGTAACTGGAAAAATTGATTTGATACTCAAGAGCTGGATAACAACTTACCTGTGAAGTAAAAAGAGCAATATTTGATGGCATAATTTCCAGCGAAATAGATTTTAAAGTTTGGAGCTTTGAGTTGTAGCAACAGTTTGGTTGTTTCGGTTTGTACTATAATCTGATAGGTAAGTTGTGTCATGTCTCGTTCTCTTCTCCCTTCTTCTTGTTCAAGTCCTAGGCAAGAGTATGAATCGATGTTTGCTCATCTACTCTTATGTTTGTCATGTCTTATTGTTTTCTATTGTCAGACATGTAACTTTGACTATGTGATGCAGTGCCAACTATTCTTGCTGTGGAATTAGTCTTGGATGGTTCCGGTAAGTTCTCTGTTTTCTACTTCCTTCAAGCACAAGTCCAAAAAAGTAATGATTCTCTCTGTGTTTGCATCAGATATGTTATAGAACGAATAAACATTTAAGTCTTCAACTTCGGGATAAGCCGGATTGATTAACAGAACGGGTGCACTGAAGGCAATGGTTACACTTTTTCACTTCTGCATGTACCACAAAAAGCAACGCAAGTTTTTTTATTTACTTTACTCTTCTGAAGGAGGGAAAAAACACTAAAAGCTCACTGTACATGGTCTATATATATATATATCTATATGACTATATCAGTACATTTTATTTTTCAGTTGCCTGAAACACTTGACAGTTACCTTTCACGAAACTCAAATTCCAGTTTTTTTTTTTTTTTTAAATTGATGTCAGTATTAGATTCAGAAGGTTTATACGTTTGTGATCTGATCTGTTTCTGGTTTCTACTCTTTAAAAATTCCGATTCATAACCATGAACTGTTACTTGGTTGCAGGATTGGTGATTTTGAGTTCACGCAATATTTGAGTTACTTGTCATTATTCAAATATATCATGGATGGATAGTTGATCACCAGGTACATAATTTTGTTAAATGCCCTAAGATAGTGTCTTTATCTATCTTGGCTCTGTATTCAGAATTGATTTTCATTGTTTTCCCTTTGCATACCTTTAAAGATGCTATCTTTGTCAATGAAAGAGAGTATTTTCGGACCCAAATGTAGGGAGTCTGTTGAGGAGATCTGATTCTCAAATATACTCAATTTTGAAAAGGACTGTGTATATACATGTCAATCTGCTGCAGAAGTTCTTTATATATTACCTTGAGCTACATTGATTGTAATGATATTCTTTGTTTCTCCATTTTCTGTTGCAGATATGTGCTCTCAACCCGAAGCAAAACCTGCATGGTTTAGGATATGATCCTTTTAAGCATGCTCCTGACTGTAGAGGTATGTCCTCTTGTGATCAACTTATCTCTGTTTATAGTGTTCTAAGGACTGGTCCATTAGGAGGTTTAGAGGAATTTAATTTCGAATATACATGAGGAGCTAAGGTACCGTATTTCGTAATCTAAACCATTCAATTTTTGTTATCGGAATCTGCCATATTTTCGAAAGTATATATTTAGCGATCTCAATATTTTGATTATTTTCGGTTTCCACATGTAGAAATAGTATACATCAATACTTTCCCCGAGAAATATTTTTTTGTTATAATTTGGTATGTCATTTATTACTACTTCGAATCATTTTAAGCATCTATATCGAATTCAAATCTCTTTGATTGATTTTTCTATAGTCGAAGCATCCAAATAAATGAGGGCGCCAAAAAAAAAAAAAAATTAAACCTAAACCCTCGCCAATAAAACCCTCGAAAACCCTCGTCGCCTAATAGACGGAAAGCAACCAAAAGAGCTTCCACGATTTTTTGTTTTCTTTCTCTTCGAAAATTCAATGGTGTTCTGGGGTGAGTTCACCACTAATGGATATGGTTTATTTTTTTGTTTCCGATAAAAGTTTGGTGTTGATGAGATTTATGTGTTTTGCAGGAGCTGAAGTGAGATCAGGGAGGCCTTTTACTCTGAAGGCTTCGGAAGCAACTGGAATACAAAGGCTTCACCTTTCTCAGGTCGCTAATCTTAAGTTTTACCCTAAAATTTCGTACCTTGAACGCTTAATTCTCTCTGTTTTGTTAATTTATTATATTTTCTGTTGATTTGAGCTTTGTTCAAACAAGCTTAGAACTTTACACGTAGTTTTCTTTTTGTTATTTGGCTGATGTTTGTTTTTTTTTTTTTTTTTTTTGGGTTTAGGCGACATTGGGGCTTGGAAATGCAGCAGGAAGAAGCGTTCTTCAGTGTAACGTTGGGAGCTGTAGTCCTGTCATCTTATGTAGCCTGTCTCCTGAAAAGATTGAGTCTTGCCAGTTGAACATAGTGTTTGAAGAAGCTGATGATGTCATCTTCTCTGTGCTTGGAGCTGGTAGCATTCACCTTAGTGGCTACATCCTTGGAACTAGCACATATTTTAGTCAAAATGATGACGAATTGTATCCTCTTTATCGGTTTTAAGATTAAAGTTCTTATTGGATTATTGTTTTTGTTCATAGATTGTTGCTTTGTATTGTATCCTTGACTTAATTAGGGAGTCATATGGAGAAGACATTGGTTTCTCAGATATGGACAATGGTAGCGTCGGTGAGTACGACTACGATGACAGTTTTATAAATGACGATGATCTATCTGCCGATCTATCCGCCGCTGATGATGAAGGTATACCGTTTCGTACTCTTGTATCTTCTGAGCTTGTGTTTGCTTTGTTGATTGGAACTTGAATTATTAGTAGTTGTATCTTCAGAGTTAGATATACACTTGGATTTATTTTAGTATGGCTATATTACCGTGCTTGATGATTTATTTTTCAGATTCTGAATTTTTAGATTGATTACTAGTTGCATTGGATTTTCGAAGTGAACCACCGTTTTTGTTTAGATTGATTCTCTTCACTCATGTCTTTTGGTAGAGAACGTACGTCTGCATCTCGCATTTCTCTTAGATGAAAATAGTTTGGGGATTTGTTTCAGTGTCCACAGAGATTCCTTTGCGTTCAAGGATTACGAGGTCAAAAGCCAGAACTTCAAGTTCCGTATTATTCTCTGAGAATGGTGATGATGAAACTTCACCAAAGAAACTGAGGAAAACGAATAAGAGAGAGGATGAAACTACAGACATCCAGAAAAATCTAGTCGAGTGTTTGGAGAAGAACAAACAAGCTTTCGACAACAAGTGAGTCATAACCTAAATAGATATTTTAATTGGTAAAGCTCAATAGTATAGTATAAATTTTGTTTCTCTGATGACTAGGAACATCGATGAAGAAGCTGTTACTACAAAATCACTAGAATCAGAGATTCCATCAACCGAAGAGATCGCAAAAGAAAATTTAGATGGAGAAGTAGCTGCCGATGGGAACAAGGTAAAATATTGTTTTACATCTTATGTACAAACTTGATGCTGTCTCAATTCTTTAAAAACGTTTGCATCTCTAATTCTCAGGGATGCGAGTTGGTAATTCCTACGCAGAAGAGGGACTGAATGAATATGTGCTTCTGATGCAAGCATAGTTTTTTTCTCTCCAAGTTATCCTCTGTCTCGATCCATGGAAAAATTTATTGGCTGCTTCTGGTTTTAGTTTCCTTTTTTGTTTTATTTTCAAGATTTTGGTATTATTTTATATAACACAAAACTCTTATGATTGTGTAACTTAAAGGCCGGTGGTTTCTGTTTCCATGTTCTTTCTCCTTTATTTGTGAAAGTTCTTTTGTTCGTTACAAGGTGGTGTGGGTATAATATTTTTTAAATAAAATAATTAATTAAATATTTTAATGACACAATAGTATAATTTATTATTGTAATCTCTCTCTTATATTAATGTATGAAATTAATAACAAAATATTACTTTTACCCAATATTATATAGTTTTACACTTTTACTATAAAAGTAAGAATTTGTTTCATTTTGTTATTGTGCTATATGTATAAACATAAAATGTAAACATTTCACAAATATATATAGGTTTTCTTTATTTGTAAAAATAAATATTATTCCATGGAAATGAGCTATTTCAAAAACTAAAAAATTGATTGTATTATTAAAAAAAATCATATATAATTCAAAACATTACAATGAAATCTAATATAAATGAAACAAAAGAAACTCTAAATATTCATATGATAAAAAACCTGAGTACTTTTTTTTTCCAACAACATCTATTCCTATACATTTGTGAAGGAGATCTCGTTCACTTCGTGCTAGCTTATCTGCCTTCGTATTTTTTTGTCCTTGGTATATGATGGATGGAGAAGGTGATGAACCTCCTCTTGCATCTATCGATTTCTTCAAGAAGAATCGAGAACTTGATTATTTATACAAGCTAAGTATATAAAACTTGTTAGAAATATGAAACATCAAATAGTATAAATTTTGGTGTGATTGGTAAGAGCATCTCCAACTTAGCTCAATTTTCACATTTATTGCTATTTTGCAGTCAATTTTACTTCAACCCTATTTCCAACTTCAAAATATAAAAACTGTCATATTTTTCCCCAAGTATGAGATCATCCCATTTATATCTTGAAGTTGAACTTTTTCTTTATAAAAGTCCTTAAAATTTTAAATTATTTCACTTTAAGATTTATAATTAATTATTTTGATGTTTATTTTTACTCTAAAATACAAATGACACATATTTAATAGAAAATATAATTATTTAAGCTAATAGTAAATTTAAAAATACAGGATAAATACTTAAACTAAAAATAACATCAATAAAGCAATGATTATGAAGTGGGGAAATTGTTGTTATTTTGAGTCTTGTAATTTAATTTTAATATTTTTATGATTAATTTTAAATAATATAATAAATTGTGAAAGTTTTGGAGAAATTTGAAGAAATACATGATATTGATGGGTTCATTTTCAAAGCTACATCTTTATGGTGCAAATTTTCAAAACTACATTTTTTCTAAATTTAACATGTAAGTTTGGGTTCACTAATCCCTAACTAGGATTTAGATTTGGGGTTTAGGGTTTAGATTGAAGGGTTTAAGGCTAGATTTTAGTGTTTACGGTTTTTTTTTTTTTTTTTTTTTTTTTTTTTTTTGTCAACAGCCTAAATTTCTACAACGGCTCGGGGAGCGAGGTCGGTGGAATTGAGTTGATGTAGTACACATTATGAGGTTGATCCCGATCACTCCGTGCTAGCTTGTCTGCCTTCGTGTTTTGTGATCTGGGGATGTGTGTAAGGGAACGCCTGAAACATCCTTCTGCATTTCTCCATTTCTTCAAACAAAATCTCAAAAGCTGACCACTCTGCCAGTTTGGACACCATCTTCACCAACTGAGCACAATCTGTTTGGAAATTCATCCGTTGTTTGTTATGGGCTAACATAACTTGCATAGCCCAAACCAATGCCTCCAATTCCGTCTGTAGGGGAGATAACCCCCGCCTTATAGTACTGGATCCAACCAAGGTTGAGCCCGATTCCGGATCAAAATTGTACCACCCAAGTCCTACCCGAGACTCCATCACTTTCCATGCGCCATCAATCTGACACCACTCACCCAACAGGACGGGCCCGGGATGTGTGGAAATATCAAAGTGCACCGTTGCAGCTACCGTTTGGGCCGCAGCCCATGCACGTGCTTCCGTTATCGCGGATTCCATTACGTCCATCGGACTATGATCATCATTTGAGAAAACTTTATAATTTCGGGCTTTCCAAATGAACCAGAGTAGCCATGGATACATAAACATATCATCGTTGTCTGGGAGATTCAGAATAGGTGAGCCATATTCGAAAAGAGTGCGTCCGTAGGAAAAACCTGAGGAGGCGTTGGAATGGGTGAGAGGGCCCAAGCCTGGCGAGCCGGGGGGCACTCAAAGAGCATATGATTTATAGTCTCATCTCCCATTCCACATCGCCCACATTGCGGGTCCACTTTCATTCCCCGACTGCATAGCCGGGCCCCAACCGATAAACAACTGCTAATAATCTGCCACAGAAAATGTTGGAGTTTCGTAGTACATTTGACTTTCCAGGATTGTGCTTGCAGTCTCCGGACATCAGGTCCGAAGGCAGGTGGGGCCCCCTGATGTTGAGTCAGGTTTTACCAAACTCCTAGACCTCTGCAAGTGCACAGATCGCGGAAGTATGGGTATCGAACACAAGGACTGGCTATTGAGTACACTTTGAAACTATGGATTTTGGATCAAGCTAAAACAAAAGTATGATTGAGGTTGTAATGGTGAACCGAACTAGCAAGTATAACGAGGTTGTAAATCAATAAGGAAAAGCGCTAGGTCATAGGGGCTAATCGCAGAGAAGCAAGCAATGATCAATGAAACAATGATAGATGAATTGATTAGGGATGTTGGGATATTAAGAACCGTCTAGAACACAGATCACGAATATAAAACCATTCCACTTTCGAGGCTCCGGCTCCTTTGTTAATCTACCTAGTCGCTAAACTTTTGGTATGTCCCTAGGTGATTAAATCAAGCTTTAGAATGAATAGGTTCTGATACAGTTCACTAGATTATAGTAGATCAACTTTCGCAGTCTAAGAAACCTAGCTTGTCAAAGAATATGTCCGGCGAATGATACAACACTGTCGAGGCTCAAATCAACCTAAGATCGGATTACTAGATGCGCGGTAAAGCAATCAGCATTAGTTAAGTGCACAAGACGAGACAAAGACTCTAATATAATCCCTAGCTAATCATTGAAATCAAAGATCATGCAAGCAACTCATTGAATAGTAACCCTAGCAACCTAACTAGTGGATTACTCAGACATGATCAAAGCAAACACACATAGAGATGAAGAAAACATGATTGCAATAAAACTTAGAGTAGGAAATCGAAATACAAGGGCGGCTCTCTTTTCACAAGAGGCTAAAAAGCTATATATATAGTGCTAGGTCTTTAGAGGCGGCTTAGGGTTAAGCCGGGCTTGAAAATATGTGAAACGGGCTTCGGGTCGACCGCGGCGTTGGACGGTCGGTCGGGACGATCGGCCGGACATCGGGTCGTGGCGAGTCGGAACGGTCGTGGCCGGACGGATTCGTCGGTCGGCCGCTGGGTCGGACGGATGAGATTGGCCGATGATTCTCGGCCGGACGCGGGACGTGCTTCCCGGCTCGGACGGCGCATCGGCCGTGGTACGCGAGAGGTTGCGCGGCCGCGAGGCTTGTTCCCGGCTCGCGCGGCATGGTCGTGCGCGGCATGGCGTGAGTGGCGTGGCTTGGCCGACCGCGGGACATGTTTCCCGGGTCGTGATGCGTGATCGGCCGGTGCGGTTGAACTTTGGCCGAGACGGACGGATGGATTTCTGGCCGACGCAAACGTTTCTCGGCCAGCCGCTATGCGCGGTTTGGGCGCTGATTCTCGATAGAGCCGTCTGGACCAGTCTTCACTCTTTTGGTTGTAATTCCATTTCTACTCATCCAAATTAGGCCGTTCCAGTTTCGTTGGAAAGTTAACTCACTCAGAGCACGCAAGGAACTGGTCTTGATGAAATCCATTGAGTAGATCTTTTTCTGGGCCCTCTTAAAGTTGATGCTTGTGCATGGAGCGGCTTGAAGTGCAAATCTTATGGTTTTGTTCCAAAATGCATCATTTCACCTGTTTAGACTCTTAGTACTATAAATCCAATAAAAATACCTTTTTAGATAGAAAACCTGCCAAAAAACATTAGAAAAAAAATACTAAAACAGTATAAAACGCATGTAAAATAGAGGTATATCAACTCCCCTAGACTTCGATCTTTGCTTGTCCCCAAGCAAACAGAATCTTAATCCGTGAAAGAGGTTTGAAAACGTGGAAACTCCCTTGCTCCTTTGAATATCCTGTGAAGGGTTCCTCTCCTGTTGATACGCCCCCGGACTAGATCGGCTTTGAAGTTAAGTGAATGGATGGATCGGATCACAAGGAAACTGATGATGGATGATTGAATGGATTGAAAGATGGATCGAGTGGCTTATACTAGAGAACCCGCGGAAATGGATCTCTAACACCACCTTCGTTGATATTAGTTGATATTACGCACAACAAGTGGACAGATGATTCATCAAGCATAAGAGAGGTTTTTGGATTTAAAATGTTTGATAAACTTCAAATAGAGAAAAGGGTTTCAGTTTTAAAGGAAACGAGAGAGAGAGAGAGAGAAGGGAAGATGAAGAGATGATGCGAGCAGGAGTTCATTTTGGACATGGTACTAGGAAATGGAATCCTAGAATGGCACCTTATATTTCTGCAAAGCGTAAAGGTATTCATATTATAAATCTGACGAGAACTGCTCGTTTTTTATCAGAAGCTTGTGATTTAGTTTTTGATGCAGCAAGTAGGGGAAAACAATTCTTAATTGTTGGGACAAAAAATAAAGCAGCTGATTTAGTGTCGCGGGCTGCAATAAGAGCTCGGTGTCATTATGTTAATAAAAAGTGGCTCGGCGGCATGTTAACAAATTGGTCCACTACAGAAAAAAGACTTCATAAGTTTAGGGACTTGAGAACTGAACAAAAGACAGAGGGATTCAACCGTCTTCCGAAAAGGGATGCAGCTGTGTTGAAGAGACAATTATCTCGCTTGGAAACATATCTAGGCGGGATTAAATATATGACGGGATTGCCTGATATTGTAATCATCATCGATCAGCAAGAAGAATATACGGCTCTTAGAGAATGTATAACTTTGGGAATTCCAATCATTTCTTTAATCGATACAAATTGTAATCCCGATCTCGCGGATATTTCTATTCCAGCAAACGATGACGCTATAGCTTCAATTCGATTCATTCTTAACAAATTAGTATTCGCAATTTGTGAGGGTCGTTCTAGCTATATACAAAATTCTTGATTAATAATAAGATAAATAAATAAAATTTTTTGAGGGGTGGGGCTCCCTGTATTTCTATTTATAAAATTGGTTACTACTCCTGAATCGTACAAAAGAAAAAGAGAGAAAAAACTGGGATCTTGGGTGATTAGTTTAGTTGGTATCCAAAACTCAAATATAAAATTCAAGTAAATAAGTAAAAAAAGGGGGGTCTTGAATCAAAATAATTTAAAGTTCTTATTTCTGTCAGAGGGCAATATGAATGTTTTATCATGTTCCATCAACACACTAATAAAAGAAGGGTTATATGAGATATCTGGTGTAGAAGTGGGCCAACATTTCTATTGGCAAATAGGGGTTCCAAGTCCATGCGCAAGTCCTTATTACTTCTTGGGTTGTAATTGCTATCTTATTAGGTTCCGCAGTTCTAGCGGTTCGCAATCCACAAACCATTCCAACTGACGGCCAAAATTTCTTTGAATTTGTCCTTGAATTCATTCGAGACGTGAGTCAAACCCAGATTGGAGAAGAATATGGTCCATGGGTTCCGTTTATTGGAACTCTGTTTTTATTTATTTTTGTTTCTAACTGGTCAGGAGCCCTTTTACCGTGGAAAATTATCCAGCTACCCCAAGGGGAGTTAGCAGCACCAACGAATGATATAAATACGACGGTTGCTTTAGCTTTACTCACATCCGTAGCATATTTTTATGCGGGTCTTAGCAAAAAAGGATTAGGGTATTTCAGTAAATACATTCAACCAACTCCAATTCTTTTACCCATTAACATCTTAGAAGATTTTACAAAACCCCTATCACTTAGTTTTCGACTTTTCGGAAATATATTAGCCGATGAATTAGTAGTTGTTGTTCTTGTTTCTTTAGTACCTTTAGTGGTTCCTATACCTGTCATGTTCCTTGGATTATTTACAAGCGGGATTCAAGCTCTCATTTTTGCCACTTTAGCTGCGGCTTATATAGGTGAATCTATGGAGGGTCATCATTAACTCTTTTTTTTTTTCAATATTCGTTTTTAGGTTAGCCCAATTCAATTATAGAATAGTTGGTTTACGTTATGTAAGAAACACTTGTATATGTGATATTTGATATTGACTAGGTATATATGAGTTAAAGATCTATATAATCTGTCCCACTACTTTTGTGAATTTTGATTTAGATAAGGATTCGATTAGAAGTTCTTCCTTTTTATCCGTAAATTGACTGAAAAAAATGATAAAAAAAAGAACGATGAATTCAAAGAATGGTTCACAAAAAAGAAATGGCATAAAAAGTCGTATATATATTATGAATTTTTCAAAATCCCATATCAAAGTAATTCTTATGATTCAATAATATAATTCTATTATTTCAATTAATATTTCAATTAAAGTTTTTGGTGATTTTGGCTGGATGAATCTTAGGGATGACTTAATTAGAATTAAGTCCTAAGTAATTTGATGATTGTATCATTAACTATTTCTTTATTTTGGTGTGAGGAACTTATCATGAATCCACTGGTTTCTGCTGCTTCGGTTATTGCTGCTGGGTTGGCTGTCGGGCTTGCTTCTATTGGACCTGGAGTTGGTCAAGGTACAGCTGCGGGTCAAGCTGTCGAAGGTATTGCGAGACAACCTGAGGCAGAAGGAAAAATACGAGGTACTTTATTGCTTAGTTTGGCTTTTATGGAAGCTTTAACAATTTATGGTCTGGTTGTAGCATTAGCGCTTTTATTTGCGAATCCTTTTGTTTAATCCTAGAAATCAGCAAATTCTGAATTTTTTTTCGTAGTTTTTTTAATTCTATCAATATTTAACTCCTACAATTATTCATTGAGACAACAATCCTTGGGAAGGACTAATTTGAGGATGGGGAATTAGCACATCGATTCGCTTTCTTCCTTCCCCTTATTCCTTTAGTTTTTTAGTTTAATGGAAACTTTTTTTTGGAGATTTTTAAAAATTAACATAAAACTTGGTCTTAAATTATAGCTTAATTCTAATTAAGTCTCATTATTATTATTGAAAATTAAAAATTTTGGAAAATACATTTGTAAATAGAATAGGTTTTTAATTCTGTTTACAAATATCCAAATAGGTAAATGAAATTATAAATTATTAAATGAAATTTTCTTTTTATTTTCAATAAAATAAAAAGAAAAAAAAAGGACAGAGTTCCTTTTTTATAGTTTAGCTAGAAGAGGAGATTATATGAAAAATTTAACCGATTCTTTCGTTTACTTGGGTCACTGGCCATCCGCCGGGAGTTTCGGGTTTAATACCGATATTTTAGCAACAAATCCAATAAATCTAAGTGTAGTCTTTGGTGTATTGATTTTTTTTGGAAAGGGAGTGTGTGTGAGTTGTTCATTTCAAGATATAGGCTGGATTCACCCAGCGGCACTAGAACTAGGAAAAAGTGCCTAATCCCGCGAATTACTTCTGAATAAAAAATGCAATAAAAAAAATCATATTTTAGAACCATAGCATTTCGTTATTTTTTGGTAAGTCTACTTTACTTTGATTCTCTATCAATCCAAAATTTGGGACCATTAATTAACATGGTTAAAGTTAAACTGTTTGAAGTTCAGATGCACCACGGTACTCTTTCTACTATATGTAGTCTAATTCAAAAATGAATAAGATTTTCAAAAAGAATAGTTAGACTTTTTTCGATATAAAACACTCATGTCGATAAAATTTTTTGAGTCTTTTTGGATAATGCGGAATTGATAACCTACGTATAAAGTAATAAAAATTCTTTGGATTTTAAGAAAAAAGGAAACAACTTTGCTGACAATTATCGATTTTTTTATTGGTCAGAAGAATCCTCCGAATATTTTTGTCTTGGATTGGTTATATTTTTCGCTTTTTGGATAGAAATATATATTGAGCTATGAATTGAGTCCAAAAAAAAAGGGAGAGGATAGGCTCATTACATGAAAAATATGGGAATGAAAGTCTCATAAATAATTGATAAATAATTGGAATAAGTGAGCATGAGAGCCAAATGAATCGAAAGATTCATGTTTGGTTCGGGAAGGGATCATAGAACTTTTTTTTGTTACTGAAAAGATAATCTACTTTCATTAAATGATTTATTAGATAACCGAAAGCAGAGGATATTAAATACTATTCGAAATTCAGAAGAACTACGTGAAGGAGCTATTCAACAATTAGAAAACGCCCGAGCTCGCTTGGGTAAAGTAGAAACGGAGGCAGATCAGTTTCGCGTGAATGGATACTCTGAAATCGAACGAGAAAAATTAAATTTGATTGATTCAACTTATAAGACTTTGAAACAATTAGAAAATTACAAAAACGAAACCATTCTTTTTGAGCAACAAAGAACAATTAATCAAGTCCGCGAACGGGTTTTCCAACAAGCTTTACAAGGAGCTATAGGAACCCTAAACAGCTGTTTGAGTAACGAGTTACATTTACGTACTATTAATGCAAATATTGGTATGTTTGGTACGATGAAAGAAATAACGGATTAGTTCTTTCCTTACGATTATGATAGGCATTATTTTTTTTCTTCCAAAAAAGAATTAGGACAATACTCATGGTAACCATTAGAGCCGACGAAATTAGTAATATTATCCGTGAACGTATTGAGCAATATAATAAAGAAGTAACGATTGTAAATACCGGTACCGTACTTCAAGTGGGCGATGGCATCTCTCGTATTTATGGTCTTGATGAAGTAATGGCAGG
>CACVBM020001840.1:490000-496359 GCA_902728155.2 Microthlaspi erraticum | reverse complement strand
CGTATTTATGGTCTTGATGAAGTAATGGCAGGTGAATTAGTCGAATTCGAAGAGGGTACTATAGGTATTGCCCTTAATTTAGAATCAAATAATGTTGGTGTTGTATTAATGGGTGACGGTTTGATGATCCAAGAAGGAAGTTCAGTCAAAGCTACGGGAAAAATTGCTCAGATACCGGTGAGTGAGGCTTATTTGGGGCGTGTTATAAACGCCTTGGCTAACCCCATTGATGGTCGAGGTAAGATTTCAGCTTCTGAATCTCGGTTAATTGAATCTCCTGCCCCAGGTATTATTTCGAGACGTTCTGTATATGAGCCTCTTCAAACAGGACTTATTGCCATTGATTCCATGATTCCTATAGGACGCGGCCAGCGAGAATTAATTATTGGTGACAGACAGACCGGTAAAACAGCAGTAGCCACAGACACAATTCTCAATCAACAAGGTCAAAACGTAATATGTGTTTATGTGGCCATTGGTCAAAAAGCTTCTTCCGTGGCTCAGGTAGTGACTAGTTTACAGGAACGGGGGGCAATGGAATACACTATTGTGGTAGCCGAAACGGCTGATTCCCCAGCTACGTTACAATACCTCGCGCCTTATACAGGAGCAGCCTTGGCTGAATATTTTATGTACCGTGCACAACACACTTTAATCATTTATGATGATCTTTCCAAACAAGCCCAAGCTTATCGACAAATGTCTCTTCTATTACGAAGACCACCGGGTCGTGAAGCTTATCCAGGAGATGTTTTTTATTTACATTCACGTCTTTTAGAAAGAGCCGCTAAATTAAGCTCTCAATTAGGTGAAGGAAGTATGACTGCCTTACCAATTGTCGAGACCCAGTCAGGAGATGTTTCAGCTTATATTCCTACTAATGTAATTTCCATTACAGATGGACAAATATTCTTATCCGCCGATCTTTTTAATGCTGGAATCAGACCTGCTATTAATGTAGGGATTTCTGTCTCGAGAGTAGGATCCGCCGCTCAAATTAAAGCTATGAAACAGGTAGCTGGAAAATTAAAATTGGAATTGGCTCAATTCGCTGAATTAGAAGCCTTTGCCCAATTTTCTTCTGATCTCGATAAAGCTACTCAGAATCAATTGGCAAGAGGTCAACGATTGCGTGAGTTACTCAAACAATCCCAATCAGCCCCTCTCACAGTGGAAGAACAGGTAATGACCATTTATACCGGAACAAATGGTTATCTGGATGGATTAGAAATTGGACAAGTAAGAAAATTTCTCGTTCAGTTACGCACTTACTTAAAAACGAATAAACCCCAGTTCCAAGAAATCATATCCTCTACCAAGACATTAACCGCTGAAGCAGAAAGCTTTTTGAAAGAAGGTATTCAAGAGCAACTGGAACGTTTTCTACTTCAGGAGAAATTATAAAAAAAAAGGGGGATCATTCTTCTTTTTGATTCTTTAGTCAATTTTATTCTTTAAATTAAATTTTTCCGAAATTCTATAATCTATAAATAGAAGTATATAAGTATAAGTCTATATATAATAGAAAGAAGTATATAACTAATATCTGTTTCATATTAAATCTTAAAGCATTCAGATTTTCTTTCTTATCCTTTTTCGAAATGGAAAAAAAAGATATTCTATATAATAGATAGAAATAAGATAGATAGAAATAATATAGAAATGGAAATAATAGATAAATATCAATATAGATATATTGATATTGCGTCCAATAGGATTTGAACCTATACCAAAGGTTTAGAAGACCTATGTCCTATCCATTAGACAATGGACGCTTTTCGCTTTTTTTGACCTTCCAATTGTTAAAAAAAAGAATGTGCGAAATCTTTTTAGCAATTGTGTATTGAAGTGAATTCAATACACAATTGCTATTAGACAATTCTAACAGAGAAAACAGAGAAAATTTGGATAAAATTTTCTCTAATAAAAAGGGGCAATTTAGGATTTAGAGCGGGTAGCGGGAATCGAACCCGCATCGTTAGCTTGGAAGGCTAAGGGTTTTAGTCGACGTTGGTTGATCATTTTTATATTTTTAACGTCTCTAATTCAAAACCGAACATGAAACTTTGGTTTCATTCGGCTCCTTTATGATGGATGGAGAAATTCCCAAATAAAATAAGACGGGAACGAAATCAAAATCCCAATTCGACCCATAACATCTATGTTAGCTTTTTTTCCGTCTGGGTGCTTTCACAGAAAATTTTGCTTTCTAGATGATCCTTCTAGAAGATAAAAAAAGGCGAACCCCAACAATCTTTCTAGTTACTTCGTTCTTTATTTCTATTTAACCGAATCCTTAGGAAAAGTATTTTGTTTCCACCGAGCTAAAACAATATAAGATGTCGATGTCTTTAGTAAACCAAAGTTCTCGTTTAATAGCTATGTTGCTTCAATTTTTCTATAGCAAAGAATGAATAGAACTGAAGATTTAGTTACGATTAGAAAGAAACTTTTCTAGCTTTATCCATGGATCCTCTTGTTATACTTATTGAATTGTAAATAGTCATCCAATTCAAAAATTATGTTTCGGAATTTCATAATCCAAATTTACAATTGATTAGAGTCTTTGGATACAAATTACGAGAATCTATAATCTTCCTTGAATCCTTCATTGAAAGGTAAAGGACTAAATCCTTTTAAGAAATAAAGTTTTTGATCGGAAGATTTATTAATCAAACCGAGAGACCCTTTAACTATTAAAGGGGTTAAAAGAACGAATCACACTTTTACCACTAAACTATACCCGCTACAATGCAATTATTGTATATAAATTGACCTTTTGTCGAACAAAGTAATCGGGAGTGTAATAAAAAAATCTGACAAAAAATTCGCAAATTCTAGCGTGGGATTCCATTTTTGTTTTTTATTTCAGATCGTTTTTGTCTAAAACTTCATCGGATGACTCTTTTTAACTTTAGCAAAAAACAAAAAAAAAGGCCCGGCTGGGGACTGACCAGGCCAGGCTATTAAACTAAAAAAGATCTTTTATTTTATTATTTTACTTGTGTTTGGACGAGACAAAATAAAAAAAGGATTCGCTATTTCTATTATTGTGGTTTTATTTATTTCTCTTTCGAGTTCGAGCCTTTTCTTTATCTAATCGTTTTTTATGTAAATAGAATTACTGAGAAAGTTCTAGAAAAAATTATATATATATAATAGTCAAATTATATATAATAGTAATATATATATTAATAGATATAAATATATAAATAGCTTAGAAATATATTTATATATCTTATAAATATATTTATTTATATATATATAATAAAATATAGCTGAGAAATATATTTATATTTATATATAATAAAATATAGAAAATATAAAAAATAGATAATAAAGACTAATCTAAAAAAAAAAAGAAAGTTTTTTAAGAATAAAGTAGAGAAAGTATCCCTTTTCGATTAGGAGAGATGGCTGAGTGGACTAAAGCGTTGGATTGCTAATCCATTGTACGAGTTAATCGTACCGAGGGTTCGAATCCCTCTCTTTCCCTTTCTCCTTTTGATGATGTGTAATAGATAAAATCCTAATAAAATTCGAACATTTCCACTAATTAAATAAAGCAATAAAACAATAAAAAACCTTTCTTTTTTATTCTTCGCGTCCCGGATTACGTCCTGGATCATTAGATAGGAATCCAAATATGAAGAGAGAAATAAAGAATATAACTACAGTGTATACAAAAAGTTTGAGAGTAAGCATTACACAATCTCCAAGATCTTACTTTTTTTTTTTTTTTCAAAAAAAAAGAGAATAGATTCTCTATTTTTATACCAAATATCTTATTTTGATACCAATAAATCAAGTGATTTATTTTTTTCTAGAAAAAAATAAAAAAAAAAAAGGGGGGTTCAGAAAGTCATTTGTGATAATAGTCGAGTCTTTCATATTCAAACAGATTTGCATACCAACATCTAGATCTTTTTTTGGTGAACTCGAATCTAATTAGATTCTTTCATTTAGGGAAAAGAGGATAAAATTGAAGAAATAGAATGATCCAGGTTTGAATTCAGGGTTCGTTCATACGTCAAGATTTTTTTGAGCTATTGTTGGAAGAATAAAAATTGTGAATTTTTCTAAGACAGTATTAATAATTTCATCGAAAACTTACAGCTGCTTGCCAAACAAAGGCTAAGAGAAGAAAGAAAAGAGGTATTACGGGCATAACATCTACGATTGGATTCAAAAAGGCGTAGGCCTCCGGCAATTTGGCAACTAAAAAAGTGCTTGAAAAAAGGGCAGAATTCAAACAAATACAGATCAAATTAAATATATTAAGCATAAAAAAATTTGGTGTTCTTGTGGATAATTTCATTTTGATTGAGTTATTAATATATTTTTTATATAAGGAAAAAAATAAAGAAAGATAGTCTAAAAAGACTTTGTTGAACTTACTCAATCAAAAATTCTTTCATTCTCTTATGAGAATGAAAGAAATAATATTTTCATACAATATCTTAATTGAATTCTATGTAATGATCAATAAAGTAAGTTTGATTTGCTATCTACACGCGTAAAAACTCTAGCACCAATGTAATCTATATTTAATTCGGGCTGAAATTGAATTGACGAACAACCAATAGCAATATTACTCTTTTAGTAGTCTTGAATAAAAATCGAAATGGGGCGTAGCCAAGCGGTAAGGCAACGGGTTTTGGTCCCGCTATTCGGAGGTTCGAATCCTTCCGTCCCAGAGTACGGTCATTACGGAATCAATCTTCTATTGCCTTTGTACACCACCTTTCTCTTTCTATTTAAAAATCCAATTTTTTTTAAGAATAAACTATTGAAACGAAACGAAGAATCCACTTATTTTTCATTAATTCAAAAAAATAGATTTGCTTTTTTATTTTTGTGTGATGCGGGTAAGTAAGGTATAACCGTAGATTCTAAGTGGTAGAAAACAATGTGCGACTTGAATTGAAGGACATTATTTGCTGTGGATTTTTTGATCCGCCACTTTTTATATAGGAATATAGGTGCTCTTGGCTCGACATTTTGTGTTCTATTTTATTTACTAGAGTACAGGATGGAGCTGGAGGAAAATAGAAAGTTTTTTCCTTTCGCAGGAGTAAGGATCTAGGGTTAGTGCGAATCAATTAAGTTGGAACAGCTTCGTAAGTCTTTTTATTTTTATATTGAAAAAAAAAAAAAAGCCCTTCAAGTAATTTTACAATGGAAAAGGGGGAAAAGAAAATTTTCTTCAAATTGTCAAATTCTTTGAATCAAACGTCTATCATGCGTGAATCAAGCGTTTGTATGATTTTTTGATAGAAAGAAAAGAAATCATACAAAAAAATAAGGGGCTTTGTTGCTGCCCTTTTTTAATAAAACGATTCAAGATCGCCGAAGTCATGTCTAAACCCAAAGATTCAAAGTAAGGATAAAGAATCCTTAAACAAGGAAATCTGGTTTTCAATTGTTTGAACAATAGAGACTACTCAATAAAAAGAGTACTTCAGCATTCTTGGTTGAGATATTTGAGAGTTATTTAACTTGAGTTACGAGAGTACGAATGTTACGAATCCTTTTTATGGAAAAAAATATTTAAGGTTTTTATTAATCTATTTAATATTTGAATTTTATACAGAAAGCTAACTTCTACTCATTTCATTTTTTCTCGAGCCGTACGAGGCCAAAGCCTCTTAATACGTTTCTAGGGAGGGGTATTATTCATATACATCTATCCCAATGAGCCGTTTATCGAATCGTTGCAATTGATGTTCGATCCCGAAGAGAAGGAAGAGATCTTTGGAAAGTGGGTTTTTATGATCCGATAACTAATCAAACTTATTTAAATCTTCCTGCTATTCTCGATTTCCTAAAAAAAGGCGCTCAAGCAACAAGAACAGTTCATGATATTTCAAAAAAGGAACGGGTTTTTACGGAATTAAGTCTTAATAAAAACGAAATTGAATTAATGAAATATAAAAAAGAGGGTGTGAAAGATTCGTATATAGCTTGAGCTTGGTATCAAATTTTATCTACTCTTTTGTTTTCTCCTCTTTTGCTTCCATGATATTTTTCTATTTATTAGAATTTCGATTTATTAAGAGTATTCTTCATTAAGGTACGAATACTAAAAAATACCCTGCCAAGAACTACTATGTTTTATAATCATAAACAAATTTATTAAAAGAATTTTGGATCTATAGAAATTCAAATGCTAATGTATGGATAAATAAAAAAAATACTGTAACTGTATATAAATATAAAATAATATATTAATTAAGAAAAAAAAATATATATATATATTAAATATATTTTATATGAATAATTTATTCATACAAAATTGGTTAAAAAAAATATAAAAAGATTTAAGATTACCCTACCTGGCTTAGTTTTCAGTCATTGTA